>PVKU01009071.1:16560-32620 GCA_004027475.1 Anoura caudifer | reverse complement strand
AAAACTACAGGCCAATACCACTGATGGACCTAGAAAGTAAAATCCTCAACAAAATATTGGCAAACTACTTCCAGCAATACATTAAAATGATTATGCACCATTATAAAGTGAGGTTCATCCCAGGGGTGCAATGATGGAACAATATTTGAAAATCAATATAGGTAATAAATCACATAAACAAAAGAAAAGAAAAAAATTGCTTGATCATATCAATACATGTAGAAAAATCATTTGGTAAGGTACAGCACCCATTCATGATGCAAACACTCAGCAAAGGGGCAATATAGGGAGCATTTCTCAACATAACAAAGGCCACATACAAGAAATCTACAGACAACATCATACTCAATGGGCAAAAACGTTCCCACTAAGATCAGGACCAAGACAATGATGTCTGCTTTAGCCACTCCTATTCAACGTAGTATTGGAAGTCCTAGCCACAGCAATCAGACAAGAAAAAAAATAAAGGCATGCAAATTGGAAAAGAGGAAGCAAAACTCTCATTGTTTGCAGATGATATAATAGTGTACATAGAAAATCCTATAGACTCCACCAAAAAAGTAACTGACATAATAAGTGAATTTGGTAAAACAATGAGGTACAAAGTCAATGTTGAGAAATCAAAGGCATTTTTGTACACCAACAATGAAATATCAGAAATAGATATCTGGAAAAATTCCCATTTGATATAGCCACAAGAAAAATAAAATACCTAGGAATAAACCTAACCAAGGAGGTAAAATACCTGTACTCAGAAAACTACACAATACTGAAGAAGGACATTAAGGAAGACAAAAAACAAATGGAAGGATGTCCCATGCTCATGGATTAGAAAAATTAACATCAACAGGATGTGCATCCTACCCAAAGCAATTTATAGATTCAACCCAAACCCTATTAAACTATCAATGACATATTTCACAGATATAAAACAAACCTTTCAAATATTTATATGGAACCATAAATAATCCCGAATAGCTGCAGCAATTTTGAGAATGAGGAACAAAGTAGGAGGGATGGCAATACCTGATATCAAACTGCAGTGTAAGGCCACTGTAATCAGAACAGCCTGGTACTTACATAAGAAAAGACACATAGATCAATGAAACAGAATAGAGAGTCCAGAAATAAACCCAAGTCTCTATGGTCAATTAATATTCTACAAAGTGAGCAGAAGCATAAAATGGAGTAAAAATAGCCTGTTGAACAAATGCTGTAGGGAGATCTGGACAGGTACATGCAAAAAAATGAATCTTGATCACCAACTTCTACCATACACAAAAATAAATTCAAGGTTGACAAAAGACTTAAATATATGTCATAACATCATAAGAGTCCTAGAGGAAAAGATAGGCAGGGAAATCTCAGATATTCCATGCAGCAATATTTTCACTGATATGTCCGCTAAAGCAAGGAACATAAAGAAAAGAATAAACAAACGGGATGTCTTCAAAATAAAAAGTTTTGCAGGGCAAAAGAAGACATAACCAAAACAAAAATGGAACCAACCATATAGGAAAATACATTTGCCAATGTTACTGCAGACAAGGGTTTGATCCCCCAAATATATAAAAAACTTACAGGACTCCACTCCAAGAAGATAAACAACCCATTTAAAAAATGGGCAAAAGACCTGAACAGACACGTCTCCAAGGAGGACATACAGAGAGACCAGAGACATATGAAAAGATGCTTAGTATCGCTAGCTATCAGAGAGATGCAAAGTAAAACCACAATGAGATACCAGTTCACACCTATCAGTATGGCCATCATAAACAAATCAATAAGCAACAAGTGCTGGTGAGGTTGTAGAGAAAAGGAAACCCCAGTGCCCTGTTTGTGGGAATGCAGCCTGGAGCAGCACTGTAAAAAAAAGTGTGGAATTTCCTCAGAAAACAGAAAATGGAACAGCCTTTTGACCTGGCAGTTCCACTGCTGAGATTATATCCTAAGAACCCTGAAACACCAATCCAAAAGAACCTATGCACCCCAATGCTCATAGCAGCACAATTTACAATAGCCAAGTGCTGGAAGTAACTTAAGTGCCCATCAGTAAATGAATGGATCAAGAAACTGGTACATTTACATGATGGAATACTACGCAGCAGAAAGAAAGAAGGAGTTACTACCTTTTGCGACAACATGGATGGTACTGGAGAGCATTATGCTATGTGAAAAAATACAGGCAGCAAAAGACAAATACCATAAGATCTCACCTTTCATTGAAACCTAATGAACAATAACAACAACAAAAAGCAAGCAAAATATAACCAGAGATGCTGAAATTAAGTATAATGTAACCAGAGGAGAGGTGGGAGGGGATAATGGGGGCAAAAGGGGGAAGGGTTTTCAACAACAAGTATAAAGGACATGGACAAAACCAAGGGGGCAGGTGGATCGGGGAGGGAGGTAGAGATGGCTGGAGTGGGGGGAGTGGTGAAGGGGAAATGCAGATACCTTTACTTGAAAAACAACGCTAAAAAAAGAAATTCAGTAAACACCAACCAGAAAAAATAGAAAGAAATGCACACCCAGGCACATCATAGTCAAATGACAGAAAAACTGAATAAAAAGACAATGTTAAAAATGGTAATAAATACACATTACATTTAGTGAAACAACAAGAATGATACCAGATTTTTCATTAGTAACAATGGAAGCCAAAAAGACAGTGGCATCTTTTTTTAAATTTTTTTTAAAAAATTTATTTTAATTGTTGTTCTTGTACAGTTTTGTCTTTTACTACCATCCCAGCCCACCGCCCCAGCCTTCCCCACATCCCTCTCATTTCTACCCCCCCCCCTAGTTTTTATACATGTGTCCTTTATACTTGTTCCTGTAAACCCTTCCCCTTTTCCCCTGATCTTCCCTCCCCTCTCCCCTCTGGTGACTGTCAGTCTGTTCTCAATTTCAGTGTCTTTGGTTATATTTTGCTTGTTTGTTTTTTTTGTTAGTTAGCTTCCTGTTAAAGGTGAGATCATATGGTATTTGTCTTTCACTTCCTGGCTCATTTCACTTAGCATGATGCTCTCCAGTTCCAACCATGCTGTTGCAAAGTGTAGGAGCTCCTTCTTTTTTTCTGCTGCATAGAATTCAATTGTATAAATGTACCATAGTTTCTTGATCCATTCATTTACTGATGGGCACCTGGGTTACTTCCAACACTTGGCTATTGTAAATTGTGCTGCTATGAACATTGGGGTGCATAGTTTTTTTTTGGATTGGTGTTTCAGGGTTCTTAGGATATAATCCTAGCAGTGGGATTGCTGAGTCAAAAGGTAGATCCATTTTTAGTTTTCTTAGAAAATTCCATACTGCTTTCCATACTAGTACTACCAGTCTGCAGTCCCACCAACAGTGCACTAGGGTCCCCTTTTCTCCACAACCTCTCCAACACTTGTTGTTTGTTGCTTTGTTTATGATGGCCATTCTGACATGTGTGAAGTGGTATGTCATTGTGGTTTTAATTTGCATCTCTCTGATAGCTAGCAATATTGAGCATATTTTCATGTGTCTCTGGATCCTCTGTATGTCCTCCTTGGAGAAGTGTCTGTTCAAGTCCTTTGCCCACTTATTAATTGGGTTTCTTGTCTTCTTAGAGTGGAGTCATGTAAGTTCTTTATATATTTTGGAGATTAAACCCTTGTCTGAGGTATCACTGGAAAATATGTTTTCCCATACAGTCAGTTCTCTTTTTATTTTAATACTGTTTTCTTTAGCTGTGTAGAAGCTTTTTATTTTGATGAGATCCCATTTGTTTCTTCTTTCCTTTATGTCCATTGCTTTAGGGGACATATCAGCAAAAATGTTGCTGCATGAAATATATGAGATTTTCCTGCCTATGTTCTCCTCTAGGACTTTAATGGTGTCACAGCTTATATTTAAATCTTTTATCCACCTTGAATTTATTTTTGTGTATGGTGTAAGTTGGTGCTTGTGTTTCATTTTTTTTTTTGCACATAGCTGTCCAGTTCTCCCAACACAACTTGTTGAAGAGGCTATTTTTACTCCATTTTACGTTGCTGACCCCTTTGTCAAATATTAATTTATCGTAGAGCCTTGGGTTTATTTCTGGGCTCTCCGCTCTGTTCCACTGGTGCATGTGCGTACTTTTATGCCAATACCAGGCTGTTTTTATTACAGTGGCCTTGTAATACAGTTTGGTATCAGGTATTGTAATCCCTCCTACTTGGCTCCTCTTTCTCAAAATTGCTGCAGCTATTCAGGGTTGTTTACAGTCCACATAAATTTTTGAAGTGTTTGTCCTATGTCTGTGAACTATGCCATTGGTACTTTAATATGTATTGCATAGAATTTGTAAATTGCTTTGGGTAGTATGGACATCATGATGATGTTGATTCTTCCAATCCATGAACATGGTATATGTTCTCATTTACTTGGGTCTTCCTTGATTTTTTTCTTCAGTGTTGTGTAGTTTTCTGCATACAAGTCTTTTACCTCCTTGATTAGGTTTATTCCTAGCAACTTTATTTTTCTTGTTGCTATATTGAATGGAATTTTTTCTTGATTTTTGCTTTGGATGGTTCATTGTTGGTATACAAAAATGCCTTTGATTTCTGGATATTGACTGTGTATCCTGCTATTTGGCCAAATTTATTTATTAGGTCTAGGAACTTTTTGGCTGAGTCTATAGGATTTTCTATGTACACTATCATGTCATCTAAAATCAATGATAGTTTTGTTTCCTCCTTTCTGATTTGGATGCCTTTTATTTCCTCTTCTTATCTAATCACTGTGGCTAAGACTTGTAATACTATAGTGAATAGAAGTGGAGAAAGTGGACAACCTTGTCTTGTTCCTGATCTTTGTAGAGAAGATTTTAGTTATTGCCCATTAAGTATGATGTTGGCTGTAGACCTCTCATATATGGCCCTTATTATGTTGAAGAATGCTCCCTCTATTCCCATTTTGCTGTGTATTTTTATCATAAATGGGTGCTGTACCTTATCAAATGCTTTTTCCACATCTATTGATATGAGCATATGACTTTTGTCTTTGCTTTTGTTTATGTGATGTATTACATTTACTGATTTGTGAATATTGAACCACCCTTGCGTCCCAGGGATGAATTCCACTTGGTCATGGGGTATGATCTTTTTAATGTATTGTTGGATGCAGTTTGCCAATATTTTGTTGAAGATTTTAGCATCTATGTTCATCAGGGATATTGGACTGAAGTTTTCTTTCTTTGTTGTGTCTTTATCTGGTTTTGGGATTAGGATGATGCCGGCTTCATAAAAAGAGTTTGGGAGTCTTCCATCATTTTGGGTTTTTTGGAATAGTCTGTGGAAGATAGGGGTTAGTTCTTCCTTAAATGCTTTGTAGAATTCTCCTGTGAAACCATCTGGCCCAGGGCTTTTGTGTGTCAGGAGTTTTTTTGATTACTACTTCAATTTCATCTGTTGTTATTGGTCTGTTCAGGCTTTCTGCTTCTTCTTCATTGAGTTTTGGGAGATTATATTTTTCTAGAAACTTGTCCATTTCACCTAGGTTTTCAAATTTCTTGGCACAGTTCTTCATAGTAATTTCTTTCAATTCTTTGTATTTCAGTGGTGTCAGTTTTAATCTCCCGTTTTTCATTTCTGATTGTGTTTATTTGGGTCTTCTCTCTTTTTTCCTTGATGAGCTTGCTTAAAGTCTTGTCGATTTTGTTTATCTTTTCAAAGAACCAGCTCCTGAATTCATTGATCCTTAGAATTGCGCTTTTAGTCTCTATGTCATTTAATTCTGCCCTAATCTTGGTTATTTCCTTCCTTCTACTTACTCTGGGCTGTCTTTGCTGTTGTTCCTCAAGTTCTTCTAGGCTTAGGGTTAGGTTGTTGGTTGAAATGTTTCTATCTTTTTTAGGTAGGCCTATATCACTACGAACTTCCCTCTCAGGACTGCCTTTGCTGTGTCCCATAAGTTTTGGGTCATTGTGTGTTCATTTTCATTTGTTTCCAGAAACTTTTTGATTTCTTCCCTAATTTCATTCTTGACCCATTCATTGTTTAATAGCATGCTATTCAATCTCCATGATTTTGAGTGTTTTGGGTTTTTACCCTTGGGGTTGGTTTCCAGTTTTAATCCCTTGTGGTCAGAGAAAATGCTTGATATGATTTCTATTTTCTTGAATTTGTTGAGGCTTGTTTTCTGTCCTATCATGTGGTCTATCTTTGAAAATGTTCCATGTGCATTTGAAAAGAATGTGTATTTAGCCTCTTTGGGATGAAGGGCTCTATATATATATCAGTTAAGTCCATTTCATCTAGAGAGTTGTTCAATGCCACAATGTCTTTGTTGATATTTTTTTAGAAGATCTGTCCATTTTTGACATTGGGGTATTAAAATCTCCTACTATAATTGTGTTGCTGTCAATATCTTTCTTGAAGTCCTCAAGATTTTCTTTATCTATTTAGGTGCTCCTATGTGGGTGCATATATATTTAGAATGATTATATCTTGTTGGTGGTGTCTTCCCTTGAGTATTATGAAGTGACCTTTTGGGTCTCTCTTTATGGCCCTTCTTTGGAAGTGTATTTTGTCTGATAGGAGTATTGCTACCCCAGCTTTTTTTCCCTATTTGCTTGGAAAATTTGTTTCTAGCCCTTCACTCTGAGTCTGTGTAGGTCTTTTGTCCTAACGTGAGTCTCTTGTAGGCAGCATATGTGTGGGTCATGCTTTCTTATCCATTCAGCTATTCTGTGTCTTTTGATTGGAGCATTTAATCCATTTACATTAAAGGTCATTATTGATAGGTACTGATTCATTGCCATTTTCGTACCTATGTTTCTCTCTCTCTCTCTCTCTCCCTTCCTTCCTTTCCGTAAAGCAGTCCCTGCAGGATCTCTTGCAGAACTGGTTTGGTAGAGGTGTATTCATTTAGACTTCTTTTGTCTGGGAAACTCCTTATTTGGCCTTCTATCTTGATTGAAAGCCTTGCTGGGTAAAGTAGTCTTGGTTGCAGGCGTTTGGTTCTCATTACTTGGAATATTTCTTGCCATTCTCTTCTGGCTCAGATTGCTTCTATTGATAAGTCAGCTGCTAACCTTATCGGGGCTCCCTTGTATGTTACTTCCTTTTTCTCCCTTGCTGTCTTTAAGATTCTCTCTTTGTCTTGGAATTTTTCCATTTTAATTTTGATGTGTGTTGAAGTGGGCCTCTTTGGGTTCCTCTTGATTGGGACTCTCTGTGTTTTCTCTATTTGTGTGACTTTTTCTCTCATCAAATTATGGAAGTTTTCCATCATTACTTTTTCAAATAGGTTTTCTATCTGTTGCTCTTCTTCTCCTTTTGGTATCCCTATTATACGGATATTATTACATTTCATATTGTGTTGCATTTCTCTTAATCCCTTTTCATTCTTTCTGAGCCTCTTTTCATTTTCTTGCTCTTTCTGTTTTTTTTTTTTTTCCTACTTTTTCCTCCAACTTGCTGATCCGATCTTCTGCTTCATGGATTCTGCTTTTCATTCCTTGCACAGTGTTCTTCAGTTCAGAAATTGTGTTGTTCATTTCCTCTTGGCCCTTGTTGATAGTTTCTATTTCCTTTTTCATGTTGATATAATTTGCAGTGAGTTCATTGTAGCTTCCCTGTAGTTTCTGGTAGCTCTTTGAGAGCTCATGGAGCTTCCTGACAACCACAGCTTTGAACTCAAAATCTGATAGTTTAGTTGCATTAATTTCATTTAGCATTCTTTCTGAGGCTTCCTCTTTTTCTTTCATTTGAGGATTGTTTCTTTGTCTTCCCATTGTTTGTGAGACTCTTCTTGTCAGACTCACCTTCTTAACTTGATCTGTTCTGGCTCCCTGGGTTTATGATGTGACCTGTGGTTGAATACTTGTGAGATTCAGTGGTGCAGTCTCTTTCCATATCCTGGTGTTCACAGCTTCCACTGTTTCAGCTGTTGGGATGCTCCCTTTTTGGGTCCAACTCTGTTTTTTTCACAGTTCCAGGGATTTTTTTGTTTTTGTTTTTGTCTCACCTAGTATCATGGGTGTGAGTTCTGGGTCTTCCACAAAGCCCCCTGCTGTGGTCACAGGGCCGCCAGTTGCAGAGCCACCTCCAGTCTCAGTCCCAGCGCCACCCCCGGTCTCAGGGCCTCCCCTGGTTGTGGAGCCTCCTGTGGTCACAGGGCTGCCTCTTGGTCACTTTGCTGCCCCCGGTTGCAGGGCCACCCCTGGTCTTAGAGCTGACCCTTTCCTGGTCCCAAGGCCACCTCGGGTTGCAGGGCCACTCCCAGTAGCAGGGCCTCCTCTGGTCTCTTGGCTGCCCCTGGTCACCTCCTAAGGGTTAGACAGTGGCATCTTAAAAGGACTGAATGATAAAAAATGAAACAAACTATCAACCTAAATGATAAGGTGGTTACCCTAAGTAGTAAGTTACCAGTAATTTTTATTTCTTCTAAATGCTTTTCACATTTACTGTATAATAATAATACATAGCATTTACAACTTAAACATTAAAAAGAAATAATGTCATATTTGCATCAGAGTAGATATAAAAATCATATGAAAAACAGTTTGGGTAATCTTTATCCACATTATCAGATCTATGATTGATTAGTACTATGCTTTTACTAGTTTTTGTAAAATGTTCATATCTAAAGATCAACTAACACAATGAAGATTTTATGTGAAAATTGCCCTTTTATAAAGAGATTAAAAATAAGGAGCTGTCATATCTGTTGCTGCCACATTAGGAAACATTAATGGAAAAGGTGAAATTGAGGTTTATTAGAAGGATCAGCATGATTATTCTCTCAGGGTCTTTTTAAAAGACACAATTTGATTATAATAAACCAGTTCATAAATACCTGTAATTTTCACAGAAAGTAATAATAAAAATGAAAAGTAAGAAATAAAATATAATAATTAAAAAAAATACAAGCTGTAAAGGCTAACAAACTGAAATTTGTCTCATCTGTTGGTATTGGCCTTTTGACTTCTGGATCTGTCTTTAGTGTTCTCACAGATCCAAGCCTTATTGTCTTACACTTGAAAAAAATCCTCCTGCTGACTTTAAACCTGATAAGCAGGTTTTGCTGGTTTTCCAGGATGCTGCAGGCAGAGCGGGAATGGGCTCAGTCTTTTTTCCTTTCCTGTCTCAGTCTGGGCTATAATTTTCACAGGTGTCCAGTTTCCATTCCATGCCCCGGGAATGTTGTACGGCCCACACTGTCCACTGGGCATATGTGCCAGGCTGGTGCCTATGGTCCACCTCATTTTGTAACCTTTTGATTAGTCTGTGAGGTGCACTGAGTGGGAGCAAATTATGCCCTACCTTCACTGGCCCTGCATCTGCAGGGGAGCGGTCCTCACAGTGGCTGAGAGCCCTTTTTGAGCAAATTCCCCTTGTTTATGGCAGGCCATTCCTAACAAGTGCCTGGCTTTCCACACAGACCAACTCTATGACCAATCCAGAAACTATCTGGGACAGGGCCAGTTGGCAGCTTATCTCTCTTCTCCCATCTCCAAGTGTCACCTGGATCCCCAATTTCTCTAGTACTGTCCCAGCCAGCGACCACAGTTCCAGCCAGGGTAAGCTGCCAGTTTACCCTGGCTAGGTACCCCATGTGTCTCATACTGCGACTTTATCCCCCAGTGTCCAGGTCTCTCCTGGTAGGAGTCTGTAAACTAGTCTTTCTAGGAAAGTAATCACAATCACTGACCTGGCTGCTTTCAAAGATCCCATAGCAGCTGCAGTCTATGGTGCAGGGCCCAGGGACCTTCCCACCAGCCTGCAAAATCTCCTTACCATTAGTTTTTAAACATCCTTTTCAACCTTTGGCTTCCAAACTTTTTATCAGCTAGAATTCTGTTGGCTGCTCACTCTTTTCCTTGGCAGATCATCTAGTTGTTCTAGGTGGGTGCACTAGCAAGTGGGTTCAGCTCCCACCTACCTCGCCGCTATCTTCCTTCTCTATATTTTTTTCTTCTTAAAGGAGTTCCTTTAGTATCTCTTACAATGCTGATTTGGTAGAGATGCCCCTTTTAGTCTTTATTTTTTTGGTCTAGAAAACTCATTTTACCTTCCATTTTAAGTGAGAGTGTTGCTGGGTAGAGCAGTCTTGGTTTCAGGTCTTTCCTTTTCATTACTTGGAATATTTTGTGTCAGTGCCTTCTGGCTTGCAGTAATTCTGTTGAGAAATCATATGATAGCCTTATTGGAACTTCCTTGTATGTTACTAGCTGTTTCTTTCTTGATGCCTTTAAGATAATCTCTGTCTTTAAATTTTGCCATTTTAATTTTGATATGTGGTGGAGCGGGCCTCTTTAGGTTCACCTTGACTGGGAACCTCTGTGCTTCCTGAATGTGCATGGCTTTTTCCTTAACCAAATTAGGAACTTTTCTGTCACTATTTTTTAATTAGGTTTTCTATCACTTGCTCCTCCTCTTCTCCTTTTGGTATCCCTATGATGCGAATGTTGTTGCATTTCATGTTGTTTTGCAATTTCATTAAGCTATCTTCATTTTTTTAGTCTTTTTAAAAAAAATTTTTGTTACTTTGACTGGGTGTTTTTTTCTACTTTGTCTTCCAACTCACTGATTTGGTCCTTCACTTCATCTAGCCTGCTTTTAATTCATTCTAGTGTATTCTTCATTTCATATATTATATTTTTCATTTCTACCTGGTTCCTGTTCATATATTTCAAGTCCTTTTTCATTGTGATGTAGTTCCCACTGAGTTCCTTGTAGCTCCCATAAAGTTCCTTGTAGTGTTCACTGAATTCCTTGAACATTCTTATAACCATTACTTTGAAATTTGTGTCTGATAAAAGGTTTGCCTCAATTTCATTTAGCTCTTTTTTTCTGGGGATTCCTCCTTTCCTTTGATTAGGGGTTGTTTCTCTTTCTCCCTGTTTTAGATGACTCATTTTTTAAAGAGTTTACTTATTTATTTTTAGAGAGAGGGGAAGGGAGAGAGAAAGAAAGGGAGATAAACATAAATGTGTGGTTGCCTCTTGAATGCCCTCTACTGGAGATCTGACCCAAAGCCTAGGCATGTGCCTTGACTGGGAATGGATCCAGAGACCCTTCAGTCCACAGGCTGGCACTCAATCCACTGAGCCACACCAGCAAGGGCACTAGGTAAATCATTTTTTGTTTCTGTGCGTTAGACTGATCTACTTTGACTTCCTGTATGTATAGGGTGGCCTTCTCTTTGACTCAGTGGTGCAATCTCTTTGATTTCCTGAGCTGGATACTCTAAGGATGCCCTTTATGTAATTTATGTGGGCTGTCTTATTGTAATTGGGTTTTGATTGTTGTTGGCTCATTTGCTGGTGGTTTCTCCTTCCCAGATGACTGAGAGTCACAGCCCCCACCATATATAGTATGCCCTTGTACAGGTGTTGGTTGAACAAAAAAGAACAACCCAGAAAACAAAACCTTTATGAACAAAAATACCCCCAATAACCACAGCAATATCAAGAACCAATGAGAAAAGATTAACAAAAGTGGAAGGAGAATAAAAATATTATAAGAAAGGAAAAAAAGAATATGAGATGAGTAAAGGAAAGAAAAATTATTTTGAGAGGGTAGAAGGAGGAGAAATAATAAGAGTAAGGAATAGATACCAGGCTAAGCAAATGGCAAAAATAAAATTTGAAATGAAAATCAGAAAGGGGGAATCTTGGAAGATGGTGGTGAGGTAGGAGAGAGCGGATTCCACTTCCCCCTACACAGGGAGAAAAACCTATCTGATCTATGGAGAAACAGAGCAAACAGCCAACAGTACCCCAGCATATATGAAGATAGAAGGCCAAAAATTGTAGAGGACGTTGAAAAACTAGATGGTAAGGAGAGCCCTTTAGGACAATAAGGTCCCTGGGACTAGTGTGGGGACCAGGTCGGTGGCAGCCCCAGGCCTGGCACCTGCTGATCTTCCACAGGGTTCTTGGGAGAGAGCCAGGTCAACAGCTCCCTCTCCTGCCAAACAGGTTTGAACAGCACCAGGAGAGACCTGGTTACTTAAAGTTGCAGAGAGGGAAATAAGGACTAAGTGGAAGACACACAGGGGCTGTGAACACCCACAGAGTCTGTGGACACTGGCTGGGGAGGGTTGAGAGTTGGGCCATGACAGGCCCTGACCCAGATAGTCTCTGGTCTGGTTGGAGAGTTGGGCTGTGTGAGAGGCCAGGCATCTGTACCAAGTGGCAGGCTTGAGTAAGAGGAATTTCTCAAAAAGAAAAAGTGAAAAAAGGAGACATTGTTTGGGGAATTCTCCTGCAACAGCTGACCTGGCCTCCTCCCCACCTAGCCAGGCAGCACTCTGGAGGTGGTGCAGAAGGCTTGTAGTGCACTCCCATAGCTGTGGGAAGGGTGCCCACCTGAACATGAGGGAAAGGAGATGGCCTGGTGGAGTACGCACACCTGCAACCAGGGGAGAGTGTGCTCTGAGGAAGTCCTGGATCCCGCACTCAAAGCCTCAGGTAGAGGCAACTACCTGGGGAGAGTGAGCACCTGAGATGTGGAACCTGAGGGACCAGAGGGTGCTGGAGAGCTAGGCTGGAGGCTGACTGACTGTGGATAAGGAAGGGAGAAAAACGAAACCAATCTCACCTCAGGCTCCTGCAGCCAGGAAGAGCAGCAAAACTGGTTTGGCCAGACTGAAGCCAGCAAGAGGCTTTTTAAAAAGTAATTCTTTATCTTTTATTTTTATTATTTTTTATCTTTCAACTCCTTTTCCCTCTCTCCTTCTTTCTTGTTTTATTCCTCCTTCCTTTCTTTCACATTTTATCTATTCGTCCTTCCTTCCTTCTTCTTCTTCTTCTTTTTTTTTTAATTCCCACAAGTAGACAAAAAAATCTGGAACACTTAAAAGACCAGAATTGGACCCCAAGAGGGGTCATCCCAACAGCTGAGACTGAGAAAAAATATACTTTGCCATTACAGAGAACCTGCAAGTTATTGCATATTTGTATTATTATTTTTCATTATTCTTACATCTTTTATTTTATTAGTATTTTTGTATTCCTCATCTTTCTTTTATTCTTCTTTGCATCACTGGTTAAATTGTACTGTTTGACAGGTTTCCCTTGTTTTCTCTTTCATAGTGTATTGCTAATTTACTGTCCTTCACTTAACTTGTGTTCCATTACCACACAACTCAAGGCCCTATTCTTGTTATCCAGATCAAATAGATTCTGTAATATGATTGTTGCTCTAATATTATTTTAAATAATAGCTGTTCCATACAATTATAAATACTACACAGCACCCCTCCCAGATCTTAGCCCACTTCACAGTTTCCTGAACTTCATTACTGTTGTGGTTAACTCTATTCCTTCACACACTACACCTATTTACTAACCATTATGCATTATGTGGAATCTGACCTCCCACAACCTCACTGCTTTCTAGATTGAACTCACAAAGGTTCCCTCCCCAACAAGAGTCTTATCTTCTTTCCACCCTTTCTAAAAAGGGGCTAGTTGGGTGGAATATCACGGTTAACACTCTACATAGCCAAAGGATCTCCATCTCTTCTCTACCAGCTGCTAATATAAATATCATAGAATATACTCTTGCTGTCTTAAACCATTTTGCCTTCCCCCACCAAATTATCACAAAAAAAGAGTAGGTGGAAGCTGTGAAAACCAGGATTCCTGCAGGAAGAGGAAACCCAATAACAAAGGAATAACTAACAGATAACAACAGAAGATGGTGAAGGAGGGGATGGAAGCCACACTAACCTCAATCCAGGATCTACTTGGAAATACAATTAAATGGTGGAGAAATTACCCAGAACAAACAACTGAACAAGAGCAAGAGAGAATCCTCAAAACCTTGTTGTACACACAGAAGAACCAGCTTCACCACAACCTCCTCACAACAGCACAACAAAATACAAGAAGTGGTGGACAGAGTGACACTCAGTTAACCAGCTGGTGGGAAGGACCCACCAAAGAAAGACCCAACAACACTCAAAACCCAAACACAAACACAGAGGCAACATAAAGGACAGCCCAAGACCAGTGAGCTCAGGAGATCAAGGAGGTGGCACCACTGAATCTCACAGGTATTCTTCCATAAAGTTCACACCATGAACACAGGGAGTCAGAACAGATCAATTTAAGAAGCAGAGGCTAACAAGAAGAGTATCACAAACAAGAGGAAGACAAAGAAACAATCCCCAAATGAAAGAAAAGGAGGAAGCCTCAGAAAGAATGCTAAATTATATAGTGGCAACTCAATGATCAGATATTGAGTTCAAAGCAATGGTTATCAGGAAGCTCAATGAGCTCACAGAGAATTACCAGAAACTACAGGGAAAATACAATGAACTCACTGCAAACTATACCAACATGAAAAAGGAAATAGAAACTATCAACAAGGGCCAATAGGAAATGAAGAATACAATTTCTGAACTGAAGAACAGTAGAAGGAATCTAAAGCAAGATCAATGAAGCAGAAGATCGGATCAGTAAGCTGGAAGATGAAGTAGAAAACAACACCCAGAAAGAGTAAGAAAAGGAAAAGTGCCTCAGAAACAATGAAGAAGGATTAACAGAAATACAGGACAATATGAAACATAATAATATCCATATAATAGGGATACCAGAAGGAGAAGAAGAGCAAGGGATAGAAAACCTATTTGAAAAAGTAATGACGGAAAACTTCCCTAATTTGATAAAAGAAAAAGTCACACAAATCCAGGTAACACAGAGTCCCAATCAAGAGGAACCCAAAAGAGGCCCACTTCAAGGCACATTATAATTAAAATGGCAAAATTCCAAAACAAAGAGAGAATCTTAAAGACAGCAAGGAAGAAACAGGAAGTAACCTACAAGGAGCCTGCATTAGGTTAGCAGCTGACTTCTCAATGGAAACACTTCAAGCCAGAAGAGAAAGGTAAGAAATATTCCAAGTAATGAGAACCAAAGGCCTGCAACTGAGGCCACTTTACCCAGCAAGACTCTCCATCAAGATAGAATGCTAAATAAGGAGCTTCCCAGACCCCCACCCCCAAAAATAATAATAAAAGAACACAGTTCCACCAAACAAGCTCTGCAAGAGAAGTTAAAAGGACTGCTTTAAGGAAGGAAAAGAGAGAGAGAGAGAGAGAGAGGAACACAGGTACGTAAATGGCAGTGAATCAGTACCTATCAATAATAATAAATTAAATGACATAGAGACTAAAAGCACAATTCTAAGGATCAATGAATCCAGGAGCTGGTTCTTTGAAAAGAAAAACTAATTGACAAGCCTTTAAGTAAGTTCATCAAGAACAAAAGAGAGAAGACCTAAATAAATACAATCAGAAATGAAAGAGGAGAGATTACAACTGATACCACAGAAATACAAAGGATTGTAAGAAAATAATATGAAGAGCTGTATGCCAAGTAATTTGAAAACCTAGGTGAATGTAAATGGATTAAATGCTCCAATCAAAAGACATAGAATAGCTGACTGGGTAAGAAAGCATGACCCCCACATATGCTACCTACAAGAGACCCACCTCAGGACAAAAGACCTACATAGACTAAAAGTGAAGGGCTGGAAACAAATTTTCCAAGCAAAATGACAGGAAAATAAAGCCAAGGTAGCAATAGTCATATCAGACAAAATAGACTTCAAACAAGGGCCATAAAAGAGACCCTGAAGGTCACTTTATAATACTGAAGAGAAGAATCAATCAAGAAGACATAAACATTATAAATATATATGCGCCCAACATAGGAGCACCCAAACACATATATAAACTCTTGGAGGACTTCAAGAAAGATATTGACAGCAACACAATTATAATAGGGGATTTTAACACCCCACTCTTGAAAATGGACAGATGTTCCAAACAAAATATCAACAAAGATATTGTGGCATTGAACAACACCCTAGATGAAATGGACTTAACTGATATATAGAGAGCTTTTCATCCTAAAGAAGCTAAATACACATTCTTTTCAAATGCACATGGAACATTTTCAAAGATAGACCACATGATAGGACACAAAACAAGCCTGAATAAATTCAAGAACATTGCAATTATACCAAGCATTTCCTCTGACCACAAGGGACTGAAACTGGAAACCAACCACAAAGGAAAAAAAAAAAAA
>PVKU01009071.1:0-16460 GCA_004027475.1 Anoura caudifer | reverse complement strand
CTAAAAAAGATAGAAACATTTTAAACAAATAACCTAAACGTACGCAAAAGAACTCGAGGAACAACAACAAAGACAGCCCAGAGCATGAAAAAGGAAGGGAATAACAAAGATCAGAACAAAATTAAATGACATAGAGACTAAAAGCACAATTCTAAGGATCAATGAATCCAGGAGCTGGTTCTTTGAAAAGAAAAACTAATTGACAAGCCTTTAAGTAGATTCATCAAGAACAAAAGAGAGAAGACCTAAATAAATACAATCAGAAATGAAAGAGGAGAGATTACAACTGATACCACAGAAATACAAAGGATTGTAAGAAAATAATATGAAGAGCTGTATGCCAAGTAATTTGAAAACCTAGGTGAAATGTATAAATTTCTAGAAAAATATCTTCCAAAACTAAATGAAGAAGAAGCAGAGAGCCTGAACAGACCAATAACAGCAGATGAAATTGAAGTAGTAATAAAAAAACTTCCAACATACAAAGGCCCTGGACCAGATGGTTTCACAGGAGAATTGTACAATGCATTTAAGGATGTGGTAACCACTATCTTTCATAGACTATTCCAAAAATTCCAAAATTATGGAAAACTCTTAAACTATTTTTACGAAGCCAGCATCATCCTAATCACAAAACCACATAAAGACACAACAAAGAAAGGAAACTTCAGGCCAATATCGCTGATGAACATAGATCCTAAAATCCTCAAGAAAATATTGGCAAACTGCATCCAACAATACATTAAAAAGATCATACCCCATGACCAAGTGGGATTCATCCTTGGGATGCAAGGATGGTCCAATATTCG
Organism: Anoura caudifer; assembly: GCA_004027475.1. Lineage (NCBI taxonomy): Eukaryota > Metazoa > Chordata > Mammalia > Chiroptera > Phyllostomidae > Anoura > Anoura caudifer. The sequence continues at coordinate 15,651 of PVKU01009071.1, read as the reverse complement.
CAAATCAGTAAATGTAATACATCACATAAACAAAAGCAAAGACAAAAATCATATGATCATATCAATAGATGTGGAAAAAGCATTTGATAAGATACAACACCCATTTATGATAAAAACACTCAGCAAAATGGGAATAGAGGGAGCATTCCTCAATATAATAAAGGCAATATATGAGAGGCCTACAGCCAACATACTCAATGGGCAAAAACTAAAATCTTTTCCATGAAGATCAGGAACAAGACAAGGTTGTCCACTTTTACCACTTCTGTTCAACATAGTATTGTAAGTTTTAGTCACAGCAATTAGACAAGAAAAGGAAATAAAAGGCATCCAAAGTGGAAAGGAGGAAACAAAACTGTGATTGTTTGCAGATGACATGACACTGTACATAGAAAATCGCATAGACTCCACCAAAAAACTGCTTAACCTAATAAATGAATGAGACAAAACAGCCAGATGCAAACTCAATATCCAGAAATCAAAGGCATTTTTGTATTCCAAGAATGAACCATCTGCGGCAAAAATCAACAAAAAATTCCATTTGATATAGCAACAAGAAAAATAAAGTTGCTAGGAATAAACCTAACCAAGGAGGTAAAAGACCATACTCAAAAAACTACACAACAGTGAAGAAAGAAATCAAGGAAGACACAAAGAAATGGAAAAGTATACCGTGTTCATGGGTCAGAAGAATGAACATCATCAAAATGTCCGTACTACCCAAAGCAATTTACAGATTCAATGCAATACCTATTAAAGTACCAATGACATATTTCACAGACATGGAATAAACACTTCAAAAATTTATGTGGAACAATAAAGAACCCCGAATAGCTGCAGCAATTTTGAGAAAGAAGAGCAAAGTAGGAGGGATCACAACACCTGATACCAAACTGTATTACAAGGCCACTGTAATCAAAATAGCCTGGTACTGACATAAAAACAGGCACATAGGCCAAATGGAACAGAATAGAGAGCCCAGAAATAAACCTAAGTCTCTATGGTCAGTCAATATTTGACAAAGTGGTCAGCAGCACAAAATAGAGTAAAAATAGCCTCCTCAAGAAATGGTGTTGGGAGAGCTGGACAGCTACATGCAAAAAAAAAAAAAGAAAAAGAAAAAAAAAGAAACTCAAGTACCAACTTACACCACACAAAGATAAATTCAAGGTAGATGAAAGATGTAAATATAAGTTGTGACGCCATTAACCTCATAGAGGAGAACAGACAGGAATATCTCAGGTATTTCACACAGCAATATTTTCACTGATATGTCCCCTAGGGCAAGGGAAATAAAAGAAAGTATAAACAAATGGGATCTTATCAAAATAAGAAGCTTCTGCATCACTAAAGAAAACAGTATTAAAATAAAAAGAGAACCAACTGTATGGGAAAACATATTTGCCAATGATACCTCAGACAAGGGTTTAATCTGCAAAATACATAAAGAACAAACACGACTCCACTCTAAGAAGAGAATCAACTGAATTTAAAAAGTGGGCAAAGGACTTGAACAGACACTTCTCCAAGGAGGACATACAGAGGATCCAGAGACACATGAAAAGATGCTCAGTATTGCTAGCTATCAGAGAGATGCAAATCAAAACCACATTGAGATACCACTTCACACAGGTCAGAATGGCCATCATAAGCAAGGGAACAAGCAATAAATGTTGGACAGATTGTGGAGGAAAGGGATCCCTAGTGCACTGTTGGTGGAATTGCAGACTGGTACAACCACTATGGAAAGCAGTATGGAATTTTCTCAGAAAACCAAAAATTGATCAGCAATCCATTTTTTACCCGGCAATTCCACTGCTAGTATTATATACTAAGAACCATGAAACACAATCCAAAATAACCTATGCACCCCATAGTTCATTGCAGCACCCTTTACAATAGCTAAGTGCTGGAAGCAATCTAGGTGCCCATCAATAAATGAATGGATCAAAAATCTATGGTACAGTTACACAATGGAATTCTATGCAACAGAAAGAAAGAAGGAGTTCCTACCTTTTGCAACAATGTGGATGGAACTGGAGAGCATTATGCTAAGCAAAACAAGCCAGGCAGTGAAAGACAAATACCATATGATCTCACGTTTAACAGGAACCTAATCAACAACAACAAAAAAAGCACTGAAGGCACTGAAATAACAGGCTGACAGTGACCAGAGGGGAGTGAATTTCAGCGGGAGGGGGGAAGGGTTTGAAGGAACGAGTATAAAGGATGCATGGACAATTACAAGTTGGGGTGGAGATGGGAGGGAGGTGGGGAGTGCTGGGGTGGTGGTCTCTGATGGTGGAAAAGGGCAGAAAACTGTGGTTTAACAACAATTAAAATTAAGAACACGTGAACCACTAGGAAGATAATTGGCATTTGCTAATGACAAAATGAGAAATCACTTCAAATCTCATTTTTATTTGTAACAATCAGCAATTTGTGCCTTGGTGCTAAAGAAAGTTGGAGTATTAACTAAATTGTAAGTATGGTTTAAATATAAATTAGAACCTATTCATTAGTCAATGTAATGATGATGATAGTAAATACAAAGTCTGTCTGGAAAAAGTCCAGACACTGTTAATATAATGAATGGTTTGCAGAACATCGAGGTAACCTGGCAGCCAAGGGAAAGGGGACTGGAATGTGCATGCATGAACAATGACAACTTTGCTGTGTTAGTCAGCAGGGCAGTAGATGCCTTTGAGTGAGCATGTATACTCTGTGGTCATGGCATTCAAAATGACTGAGCAAGTGAAGCAACAAATCTGCATCAAATGTAAGCCTGAACATTGTTCCATGGAAGCTATTTGGATGATTCAGAAGGCCACAGATATGGGCAACTGGTGATTGGCAGCTTCATCACAACAACGCACACTTATCCATCATGTCTAGTGCAGATTTTTTTGGCAAAACATCAAATCACCCAGTGACTCAGCCCCCGCTACAGCCCAAATTTGGCTCACTGAGACTTCTGGATTTTCCCAAAACTAAAATTATCTTTGAAATGGAAGAAATTTCAGACCATCAATGAGATTCAGGAAGATATAATGGGGAGCTGATAACAGTGTGTGAAGTACCAAGGGGCCCACTTTGAAAGGGACTGAGGTGTCATTATCCTACATACAATGATTCTTGTATCTTGTATCTTCTTCAATAAATGTCTCTATTTTTCATAAAAAAAAAAAGAAAATCAGAAAGGGTAACAGGAACAGAAAATGGAGTATGACAGAGGGAGAGTAAACTATGAGATTTGAAAATGAAAAAATAGTGAACAATTAAAGTTAAAATTGATGAAAAACAACAACCACAATATCCATGAGAAAGGAGCAAAGATTAATAAAGGTGGAAAGAGAATAAGAATATTGTAAGAGAGGCAAAATGAATATGAGATGACTAAAGGAAAGAAAAATTATTTTCAGAAGACAGGGAGGAGAAATTGTAGGAGTAATGAATAGAAACAAGGCATAGAAAGGGAGAAGATAAAATTTAAAATGAGAGTAAGAAAGGGAAGGGAGAAGGCAAATGGAGTAAGATAAGGGAAGAGTAAAATTATAAGCTTTGAAAGAAAAATAAAATAAAATAAATATGAAGTAATAGGAAAAATTGAAGAAAAAGAAAAAAATGTTAAAAGCTATGTGACAGAAAAAATAATGCAAATACTGAAAAAGATAGAGGTGGAATTCCTCTCAGCAGAATTTGGTGTTTGCCTGGTGTCTTATCCTGGATAAGACTGGTAATGTCTGATGCTGTCCCCATCTAGTTTTAGGCAGCCTGTCTGAGGCTATAAGCGGTCCACCATTTGTGGCTGTCTCCTTCAGGCTTGGCTGCATCTGGGCTGGTCCTTGCTACTCTGCCCTGATGGCTTTTATCAGCACAATGCCTAGGGGTGGATCATCTAACATCCATCAGTACCACAGGTACCACCTCCGCCTTCCTTTAGAGGGGGCTTCTGGTGCCATCAGGAGGGTGGTACCCGTTGATCTCCCCTGGGAGGCACTGTGCAATCTTCAGGGAAGGTTGTGCATATATTCCTTTTCTCCTGTGCCGCATGCCTTGGTCTGTCCCAGATTGTAGGAGACCATTCTGTGTGGCATGGGCCCAGCTCCCACTTGGAGATGCACAGGACCCACGCCCACAGATAGGTTCACCTGTGGGAAATCAGGCCTGCATTTGTACCTAAGCCGCTTTGGGACTTGCTTTTGCTAAAACTACCTCACTCTGAATTGAGACAGCAAGTGCTTACTGTAACTTCCTAAAATCCATGCTAAAACGCCCCAACATGGAGTGTAACCAGTTCGACCACTTTTCCGTTTTCCATTTGCAAATATCCTTCTGTGATGTGATTAGCAGCATTGGCTTCTTTGTTGTCTGCAAAAGGTAACCACCTAAAGCGAACCTGTGCATAGTAAATGAGGACCACAATGTGATGTGGGAAGAAACCCAATAAAGGCCTGTCATGGCAAAGGCTGTGGGATTTTGATCTACTTGAGAGAAAAGCCATGCTTCCCTTTTTCCTCCACCAGACTCGGTAGTCTGTGTGAATGTCTCATTTCATCCATAATGACTCAGACTCTGCGGGCCAGTGTCTGCATCACCAGATATTTACCAAAACTTATTAGCTGTCCATTTCACATGAGGGGCTAATCTGTGTAAGAGGGTCAGCTCTTTCTCACTTGGCTCTGTGCAAGAGCCAAGGTTGGGTGAGTCCTGAATACCCATTTCTGTGCCAATTTATGATTTCTCTGCCTTGCTGGCCTCAGTGGAATAGGGCCTGAGGAATCAGAGTGGCTCGTTGCCCTGAGGAAAGTTCAGAAAGGGCCCTTTTGGAGGTTCTCTTTCTCCAGGGGATATGCACACAGCAGAGAGGTTCTTTGAGCCTAGCCTTAGTGTTCTCAGAGCTTCCCCACTGGATGTGGTGCTTACAATACTGTGGGGAGGTTGGGCCCACCCTTCCCTTCCCTGATATTTTTACTATGCAGGAGGTGGGGGGTCTTCCTGGCTCCAAAGAATCTCAGCTGCTCAATTCTTGCCTGTTTAACTCCCAGTCCTCTGCCCTCACAGGAGACATAGTCCTGAACTCTCCATTCTGTGCAGTCCCTGGCTTGCTAGCTATGCTGGGCAGGGCCCAGCAATTCCTTTATTGTGCAACTTTCTGAACTCCCTGACCAGCTGGACTCAGTGGGAACAAACTGAGCTTTCAATTTGGTCTCTCTGCTGGCAGAGCAGCTGTGCATATGGTCCCTATCCAGCCACTTCAGCTCTCCTTTTAAAGCATCTCCATGTGGCACTCACGCTGCAGTACTGAGTCACTCTAGTTTTCTGCACATGCCATCTCCCCCAAAAGCAAAAAGTCTCTCTTTCTTGTCCATTGCTTTCTGCAGCCTGCAGTTAACTCCAACTGACCAAAGTGCAGCCCCTGAATGTTTTAGGAACTCGAGTCCTTCTCTGGCCCTCTGCTGGTTTGTGCTGCAGCTATGGATATGCTGTTCACTGTGTGTTGCCTGGATCTCCCAAACTCCACATATGCCCCCAAGCTACTCCCAATTAAGGTGAGGGTATCTGTCCAGGACTAGGGACCCTGTCCCCAATAGGGGAGGGAGCTACAACACTGCAATTTCTATCTGGTCTCTCTGCTGCTGTGCACCACACACTGTATATTTCCCTTTCAACTTATAAAATCTCCCTACCAGATGGTGTGAAGCTACATTTGTGCTGCTTGGTTTCAAATCTTATCAGCTAAGATTCCATTGATTGTTCAGGCCTGTCAGAAGATCTGCTGAAAATCTGAGTTGGGGGCAACAGCAACTGGACTCAGCTTCTACCTACTCAGCTGCTATCTTCTGATTCCTGGAACTAAGTCTTGAGGGATAAAAAGTCACGCAAACAAAGGATAGGAATAAGGTTGTCATTCCTGTAGTAGGCTTAATATGAGCAAAGGTGCAGAGATATGTAACAACATGGAATAAAGAGGAACCACAAGTGTGAAAGTATCGATGGAACAGAAAGTGCATCAAGGGTAAGGGCAGAAGAGTGGTAGGAGATCAAGCTATGGAGAAATGCAGAGGATGAGTTTAGGGGAATTATTTATGCCATGCCAAAGAGTTTAGACTTAATCTAGTAGGTAAAGGGGGGCCACTGAAATAATTTAATTAAGGGTCTACCAGATGTACTGATGGATCTATTAGACTAATAGTGTGGAGAGTGGGATTGCAGGGAGCAAGATTAGAAGAGGCAAGACTAGAATCAGAAAAATTTAGTAGAAAATTATTGCAATAGTTTATACTACAGATGATGAGTAACTCAACTAAAGCAAGGCAAGGATGATAAAGAGGAGAGGAGTGATTGGGGAAATTAAATGTGGCAAAACTTAGTGACTTGATTGTTGTGATGGTTGAAGGAAAAGTTGAGGTGAATCCTAGGTTTTTGGCCTTAATTATGAGTGAATTTTGGTTTTACCAACCCCGATAAAGAGTGGAGAACAGATACTGGATAAAAGATGGCAAGTTTAGTTTTGGATATCTTGAGTACCAGATGGTTGTGGAGTATCAAAGTGGAGGTGTCCACTGGAATTTTTTTTGATATATGAGTCTAGAGCTCTAGGGAAATGTCAAGGTATGAGATTAAGATTTGGAAAGCATTAGCATATGGATAATAGTAAAAATCCTTTGAGAGATAAAATCACCTAGAGAGGAGATGTATAGTGAGTATAGAGGGGGGCCAAAGTTAAAATCTTGGAGGATTATCAATCAGTATTTAAGGGTCAGACAGAGGAGAAGATTCAGGAAATGTACTTGCCCTGGAATATATATTTTAGGAAATGTTGGATTGGATGAGAGAGCCAAACATAATAGCCCCAATTTTTCCTTCTTGGACTTTCTAAAACTATTTTGTGACCTACATAATTGAGGCTATTAAAATTTTTAGGATTGAATATTTTCCAACTTATAATATAGTACCTTCTCTCATTGTTTTGAATTGCTTTGCAACAATGCTCATAAGAAAGTTTTCTGAGTTCTTTAACTGAAAGCCTATTTAAACAGAAAATTGTATTTATTTTCTTTGTCCCATTTACTCAAAATGCTTTTGAAATATCACATCCCTTTTGACACAGGAAGAGTTTCTTCTTCTCAGTTTGAACATAGGTAAAGCACTAAGCCTGAAGCACAGTGCTTAGGAACATAGTAGTTGAGCAACACAATTCAAATTGCATTGCCTGAATTCATTGTATTTACCTAAATATGCACACTCTATCCTGTAGCTACAGACATACACAAGTAAGTTAGGTCTTTCTAAAATAGTGATGGCTCCATTTAAATCTTGACTTTCAGGTTTCTGTTTTATTTTTTTGGCACTGAAGGGCAAATTTAAAAAAGAAAAAAGAAAAAAAACTGGTATGTAGATTCTAGGGACTGTTTCCTTTTAGATTATTACAGCATGTTAAAAACTGATCACAGTTGACATACATCAGCTTGCCCCTCTACAATATGCCTCAAATGCAAAAATCCTTGCTGATGGATGACTGTAAGTAAAAACATACATGAATCAGATTTCTTCTCTGATAGCCTCCAGACCCCATTTTAGTGGGTTTGGCTCTTAAAGCAAACTCCATTCAATAGTGCAAAAGTAGCACTCAGTCATTTTCCCCACACTTGGCCTCCATTCAGCAGGAGGGCCTGACTGGCTGCTTACATCCTTTCCCTTCTAAGGGAGAAGGGAAGTTAGAGAACTCCCTGGTGAGTGCTGAGCTGCCATCTGTGTATAAGGTTTTATAGGAGAGAATCAAAATATTCTGCTTTCTTTCAACTTAATTGTAATAAATTTCTGAATAGGCTCTCTGGTTGGATTACCTCAGAGAGGAGAGAGAGGAGAAAAATGAGAGAGAATAAAAAGAGGAGAGAGTGAAGAAAAAGGAAAAGGAAAAAGGAGTAGGAGGAGAAGGAAGTGGAGAGAGTAAGAGAAAGAGTGGATAGTATATGCATTGCCACTGACAAGCACTACTCTCCTGTGTGTGCTTTGTACTTGTGATGGTTAATACCCAGATGTATCCTAAATCTCATGAAGCTATTTCTTTCCCAATGATGAGTAGTAACAATCCAATCCAAATATGACTCTTGATTTTTTTTTCAAGAGGAGAGGTTAGAGTCCTTTGTTTCCTACATGCATTTTTAAAGATTTTATTTATTTATTTTTAGAGAGAGGGGAAGGGAGGTAGAAAAAGAGGGAGAGAAATATCAGTGTGTGGTTGACTCTTATGTGGCCCCCACTAGGGACCTGGCTGGCAACCCAGGTATGTTTCCTGACTGGGAATCAAACTGGTGACCCCCTGGTTTGCAGCCCATGCTCAATCCACTGAGCTATACCAGCCAGGGCCCTACATACATTTTTGTTAGTACAGTGTTGAGTTAAAAAATAAACAACTGTAGTCAATGTCCTTATAACATATTTCTCCTTGCCTTTGCCTACAAAACTGCTGCTCCATAGGTAAGCTGTGCTCTCTTTCAAGGCCTGACTTCATTGATCAGTTGAGGTGAGCTTGTTGTTCCCTTGCCAGGCTATAGCTAACACACAAACATATCAACCTTCATCACCACCAAATCCTTGTTGATGTTACTTCTTGATCGACTTCTGTCTCTACGAGATGAGAGTAAGGGAAATAAAGAAAGGAAAAAACAGAAGAAAAGGAGAGAAACATGAAAGAAAAAAATGAAAACCCACAGCAATTATCCTTGGCTCCCCTACTAACTCATATGCCTGTCCCGTCTCTACTCAGGAATTCATTGAACAAATGATATTTCTTTGAGCCACAGCCTTTCCATTCCCTACTGTGGGATCAATAAAAGTATATGATATGGAGAGAGGCCAGACATTGGAATCAGACAACCTGGATTCTAATTCTAGGACATAGCAGTGTGTGACTCAAACAAACTCCCTTTCTTAAGCAGTTTGTGTTTGAGTCTCCTGTAGCAATGCTAATAGTGGCTTCTGGTCTGTATATAGTTTTCTATCATTTTGTTGTGCCTATACTATCTCACTGAGAATCTACTTTTCTCAAATGTGTTTAGCAATGTGGGAAATGAATTCTAATTGACAACAAAGTATGTTGTTGCATAACACACATATGGACACACCCTTGTATATACACAATGTATGTGTGGTAAACAATCCAAACCCCAAAAGATGTATATAATAAAAAGTCTCTACTCCTTCTTCCACAACAACCCTCAGTTCCTCTTGCAAATGGAGCCACTGAACCACTGTTAACTATCCTTATCTGACAGATAAACTTACCATAAAGAGGAAATTGGTCAAAGTTGCTCCTGGTTAGTACCAGATGCTGAAGTAGAGGGCCCTAGTAGTTTTTGGTGGGAGGCATGAGGCCTTGGGTTCTAATGGGGACAATAGCCCTGAAAATAGGTAAGATGAGAGGGTAGGAAGCCTCTTTACAGTTGCTATTCCTTCAGGGTGTGACATTTAGAACATGGAATGGAAGAATCCCATCAAAGGAATATATGAGGTGAAAAAAGGAAGGTCCTTGTCCAAAGTCTCTCTCTCTCTCTCTCTCTCTCTCACACACACACACACACACACACACACACACACACACACTCAGAGGCAGATGTGAGATGCTAGGTGGTAGGTCTCCAGCTTCCTAGGACAGTGTTCTTTTCTGAATTTCTCACCATCTCCACCAGTGAAACTCACCAGGCTAAGCTCTCTACTTCTGGCATCTTCCACTACCATTCTATTCCCTATATCTACACAATGAGCCTTACAGATCTCTTGGGTCCCTCAAAGGGAAGTTTTTTTTCCCCTTCTCATTTTAGTTCAGACATAATGGTTTCCAAACTCCTAAGTAATCTGAATCAACTGAGCTTATTGTTATATATGTCATTCTCTCTCACCTGTTACTGACTCTCGATGAACTTTCTCTGCCCCTTTGAGAAAGAGAAAATGCAATGGAATTTTTTGTATTTACACAATGGCTTTCCTCCCAATGCAGCCCTATTTATATAGAGAAAAAAATACCATCTTCTTTTTTTCTTTTATCATAATGTTTCTGTTTGTTTATAACATTAATACATATTTAGTAGCAAATGAATATTACAGAAGAATATTGGAAAATATTGTATAAATAAATCAACATGATGTTTTTAAAACCTTTTTGCAAGAGTTCTGGCCAAGATGGAGGCTTAGGTAGAAACCCTTCATTTCTTTGTGCAACCAAAAGGAGGATAACAACCAATCTAAAGTCAATAAACAACCAAGATTGTTAGAAAATCAAACTGCATGGAACCCCAACAACCAAGGAATTAAAGAAAAATCAAGCAGAACAACCAGACCAGTAAGGCGGAATGCACAGTCCCACTCAGAAAAACCAAGACGGGGTGGCTGAGGGGTGGGGTTGACTGAGGAGTTCAGCAGAGCTGGGCAGGAGGGACTGACTTAAGGAGAAAACTGAGACTAAGAGCTGACTGTGGGCTAAGGCTGGGGCTCTGCAGTGAGAGATACTTCCAGTCTGACAGGAGAGTCTGTTGGATAGTGCACTAGAGACACGCAGGCAAGCTGCATTGTTCCCTCTCTGGCCTCTCCCCCTACCCGCAGCTATACAGAGTAGCAAAGAGAGTTGCCCTGCCCTGGTGAATACCTAAAGCCCCACCCCCTTACAACCTATCAGCTGTACCAAGACAAAGAAATGCAGCCCAACTGAAAGAACAGAGCAAAACCTCAGGAAGAGAACTAAGCAATGAGGAGACTGTCAACCTATTTGATGGAGAATTCAAAACCCTGGTAATCAAAATGCTCACAGAAATGATTGAGCTTGGTTGAAAAATGAAAGAACAAATGAAAGATACCCCAAATGAAATAAAGCACAATATTCAGGGAACCAACAGTGACAAGAAGGAATCCAGGATTCAAAGCAATGATTTGGAACAAAGGGAAGAAATAAACTTCCAACAGGATCAGAATGAAGAAACAAGAATCCAAAACATGAAGAGAGGCTGAGGATTCGCTGGAACAACATGGAACATTCCAATATCTGAAATATAGGGGTGCCAGAAGGAGAATAACAGCAGCAAGAAATTGAAAACATATTTGAACAAATAATGAAGAAAAACTTCCCCAATCTGGCAAAGGAAATAGACTTCCAGGAAGTCCAGGAAGCCCAGAGAGTCCCAAAGAAATTGGACCCAGAGAGGAATACACCAAGACACATACATCATCATTAAGTTACCCAAGATTAAAGATCAAGAGAAAATCCTAAAAGCAGCAAGAGATAAGGAGACAGTTACCTACAAAGGAGTGCCCATAAGGCTATCAGCTGATTTCTGAAAAGAAACATTACAGGCAAGAAGGGGCTGGAAAGAAGTATTTGAGGTCATTAAAGGGAAGGATCTACATCCAAGATTACTCTATCCAGCAAAGCTTTCATTTAGAATGGAAGGGCAGATAAAATTCTTCCCAGATAAGGTCAAATGAAAGGAATTCATCACCACCAAGCTCTTATGATATGAAATGTTAAAGAGACTTATCTAAGAAAAAGAAGGTAAAAATATGAACAATAAAATGGCAACAAACTCACAACTAGCAACAAATGAACCTAAAAAAAAAAAAGAACAACAATGAAAACAAAAACTAAGCAAACAACCAGAACAGGAACAGAATCAGAGAAATGGACATCACACAGAGGGAGTTCAGTGGGGAGAGGGGAAGGGAGGAATAAGGGAAAAAGGTACAGGGAAGAAGAAGCATAATTGGTAGGCATAAAATAGATGGGTAGAGATAAAAATGGTATAGGAAACAGTACTTGAAGAACTTATATGTACAACCCATGGACATGAACTAAGGCAGGGGGAATCCTGGGGGGTTGGGTGGCAGGTTAGAGGGGGGATAGAGGGGGGAAAATTGGGAAAACTGTAATAGCATAATTAATAAAAATAAAACAAACAAACAAACAAACAAACAAACAAGAACCTTTTTGCCAGCTGTCAAGGAAATCCCCACTCTGGACACAAGATGGAGCTTTTAGCTAAAATTAAAAAAAGGCAGTTAAATGTAGGCTCTACCATATTATTTTCTTTTCATTAAAACATTTAACTTTGTTATCTTTGAAAACACATTAGTTAACAGATCATGGAATTGTATAATGATAAAGCTGACAGGCTCCTTCATTTCTATGACCTCTCCCCAGGTGGTTATATGGTTATCTCCTCTATTCTTTAGAGGTTTGTCATCCTTGACTCCTGAGACAGTAATGAGGTCCATTCAGAAGGTACCCAGCCATGTAATATGAAGAATAGAGGGATTTAGTGAAGAAGATACAAGATACAAGAAACATTGCACATAGGACAATGACACCTCAGTCCCCTTCAAAGTAGACACATTAGACCTCAGATAGTTCTCCCAATCACTGTCAGCTGCCCCATTGTATTTTCCTGAATTTCATCAATGGTCTGAAATCTTTTCCCTTTCAAAAGTGATTTTACTTTGGGGAAAATCCAGAAGTCACAGGGCACCATATCTGGGCTGTAGTGGGGCTGAGTCACTTGGGTCATTTGATGTTTCACCAAAAAATCCTGCACAAGATGTGATGCATGAACAGATGTGTTGGGATAAAGCTGCCAATTACCAGTTGCCCATAGCTGTAGCCTTCTGAATTATCCAAACAGGAATGTTCAAGCTTAACACAAAATTCAATGTAGATATGTTGCTCTACTCACTCAGTCATTTTGATTGCTATGGCCACACAGTACACATGCTCATCCAACAGGGTCTATTGCCCCTACTGACTAGTACAGTGAAGTTGTCATTCTTCACATGTGCACACTCCAGTCCACTCTCCTTGGCTAACAGGTTACATCGATGTCACACAAACCATTTTCATTATATTAACAATGGCTGGACATTTTCCAGACACACCTTATACTATGTCTCTGGCTCTGTTCATAAATTTTTGAGCATTTCCTTTCCTCTTCTGTGCAAGTGCTTTCCTAAACCCCTCAGCCTTTTTGTTTTCTCATTCTGTAATATATACACACTTTCCTTGGCTGACCTCATCCATTCCCATATTTTAACTCCCATTATGTGTTGATTAATAAGTCATCATGCATATATCCTACTATTGGGTCTATGCTGAGGTTCAGATATACATATTTTCTTAGCTATTGGGCAACTCAAGGAATTTTATATTCCTGCCCAAAGGAAGATCAATTGCCCTGATCCAAGGGATAGGACATTTAAAGACCACAGAACAGGTTGGTTAGCAAGTCTCTGAGTTCTGAAGGTCCACAGTGGATAACCTTGGATGACTATATGAACTCTGATATTGTTGAATTAGAAGAAAAAACAAACAAAACAATAACAAACAAATGCCATATGATCTCACCTTTAACAGGAACCTAATCAACAAAACAAATAAACAAGCAAAATATAAACAAAGACACTGAAACTGAGAACAGGCTGACAGTGACCAGAGGGGAGAGGGGAGGGAATTTCAGGGGAAAAGGGGAAGGGTTTTTAGGAACAAGTATAAAGGACACATGGGCAATAACAAGGGGGGTGGAAATGGAAGGGAGGTGGGGAGGACTGGGGGGTGGGCTGGGATGGGGGTAAAAGGCAGAAAACTGTACTTGAACAACAATTTAAAAAAAAGGCAACAACAAACCCTCTCAACAATAGAGCATAAAAACAAGTATCTCGTAGAATTGGGCTGTCTGGTGTAGTAGTCACTAGTCACAAGTGGCTAAGGAACACATGAAATGGCTTGAATTGAGATGTAGAGTAGATATAAAATACATATCACATTTTTAAATAATGATTTCAGAACATCTCTTGGCTCATATGAAGTTCTCAGTGAATTTTAGCTGCTACTATTATTAGACACTCAATTCTGGTCATTCTACATTTCTAGATATAACCAAAACCATCCAGGCATTTTGATGGTTCTCTGTCTTTGTGAATTATGTTTCTTCTGCCTGGAATGCTCTATCTTAAGTTCTTCACCTATTAAACTCCTATTCATCCTTTAAGACCTAGCTTAAATATCACCTGGTAATGGAAGCCTCCTCATTTCCAGGGGTCATTTTCTCGTCTATGGTATCATGTACATATTGCTATTATTCCACAAATTGTAGTACATTTACATTTTTTCATGTTTAAATCCCCTGTATCAATGCCAATGCTCATGGGCTATATATATATTTTTTTCAATCATTACATGGTACCAGTATTATCTCACTTAGAATCCACTTTTCTTAAATGTGTTTAGCCAGAATAAAAATAGGTTCCAATTGTGGCTTAATTTATGTGCCTGCTTCCTCCATTTGACTCTTAAATTCAACAAGGATAGGAGCTTGTCTGCTTCCTCCTGTTATCTTGAGTCTAGCAAAAAAATTTGCCTGATAACAGGCACTCAAATATTTTCCAAACTGAAGATTGAATTATCTAATTACACCACTTATCTTTACATGTGAAGAAACTAAATCTTAGAGAAGTGGTGGGAATTTCGGAATGAGATCACACTTCGGGTCCCAGTGGACCAGGGCATTTTCTATTGTCCTTGAAATGCAACCTGCAAAAAGTAACCTCAGAGTACTAGTGTAACTAGAAGGAGTACATAAATTAACCCATATCCTTCAGTTTCTTCACCTTGTAAGAAAATATCATCAGAGTGAATCCCAAATCCTGATACTAAATTAAACATATAACCTGTATCAAAACTCACACTAGTTTCTGACCTCAAGATGTTGTTTAAGAATTTGTTTTCCTTTTATTACCCTTCTTTGGCTGGCTAGATAGCAAGATCTGCAAGTGATTTTGGTGTCCAATGTTGATGTGCCCTTGGTGGTAAGAATACTATAAGTCAAATGACCTGGATGCTAATTATTACTCCACTACTAACCTCTTAGTTATATTACTTAAAATTTCAGCAATCACTTTCATATCTGTACAATGAAGGTGTTGGATTGCATGAAATCTAAAGTCTAAAAACTCCATGTGACTAAAAACTCCATGTAACTATAACTATGACAGTATTGCTTATAGACAATCAGGCTTTCTCTTATTTTTAGAGCTTCCTAGAGTAAGCATACATTTTCCTTAAGAATGCCTTTTGTTTTCTAACATCTCTGAGATCAGCAAATGAACATGGAAATAGTAACTCAGATTGGAATAGTGTTTGTAGATTACTAATTATTTTCACATACAATATTCCTGCCTATAAAATCTTTGTGAGGAAAGTAGGCTTATTTTTATACCAATTCTGTAGATATTAGGGGTTATGAAGTAGGAGGAGGAGGAGAAAAATAATTTAATATTGGGTGTGTCATATGTTATTTTAGAATTCAGCATGTACTACCATATTAAATCATTCTATATAAGTGTTGTAAAGCTCCATAAGATAAAGTGACCAAGTTGGTAATGACAGAACCAGGTTAGATACAAATTGGCTGTAATTTCTGTGTTCTATACCCATAGCTCATCTTCCTGCTGTAGACTGTTTCACTTGTTTTGTGTACCATCATAATAAAGAACAAGTAAACATCATCTTTTATGATAGTCCTTCACAATGGAAAGCTATCACTTTTTATCCCTCTCCTCTCCTCTCCTCTCCTCTCCTCTCCTCTCCTCTCCTCTCCTCTCCTCTCCTCT
>PVKU01009070.1:0-66015 GCA_004027475.1 Anoura caudifer | reverse complement strand
TGAGATACCACCTCACACCAGTCAGAATGGCCATCATAAACAAAACAACAAACAACAAGTGTTGGAGAGGTTGTGGAGAAAAGGGGACCCTAGTACACTGTTGGTGGGACTGCAGACTGGTACAGCCACTATGGAAAGCAGTATGGAATTTTCTAAGAAAACTAAAAATGGACCTACCTTTTGATCCAACAATTCCACTTCTAGGATTATATCTGGGAAACCGTGAAACACCAATCCAAAGGATCCTGTGCACCCCAATGTTCATAGCAGCACAATTTACAATAGCCAAGTGTTGGAAGCAAACTAGGTGCCCATCAATAAATGAATGGATCAAGAAACTATGGTACATTTACACAATGGAATTCTACGCAGCAGAAAGAAAGAAGGAGCTCCTACCCTTCGCGACAGCATGGATGGAACTGGAGAGCATTATGCTAAGGGAAATAAGCCAGGAGGTGAGAGACAAATACCATATGATCTCACCTTTAACAGGAACCTAATCAAAAAAGCAAACAAACAGGCATAATATAACCAAAGACACTGAAATTGAGAACAAGAGAGGAGAGGGATAGGAATATCCAGGGAAAAGGGGAAGGGATTAGAGCAACAAGTATGAAAGACATATGGACAAAAGCTGGGGGGGGGGGTGGAAATGGGAGGGAGCTGGGGAGGGCTGGGGCGGAGGGACGGGATGGGAGTAGAAAACAGAAGACTGTATAAGAACAATTAAAATAAAATTTAAATTAAAAAAAAATAAAAAAAATAAACCTTATCATGATCTTAGTAAGTGAGTAAGTCACAAGAGCATAGAATAGTTAAGTGACTTACCCAAGGTCATTGGCTAGTGAACAGTGGAGATTCAACCTTTAATGTTCTGACACAAAACTCTTAACCAGTATGATATGCTACTCCTGAAGCAAGAAAACCGTATATATACATTAAAAAACTCCCATTGTAAAAGTTCACTAAAATATTGCATCTTCTGTGTTAAATACTGATAGATACTAAAGGATATTTTAATGTGGGTAAATATAGAACATTATCATCTGCTATGCATTAGTTTGACAATGAAGCTGTCACAAAGCAGAGGCTGATGTATGTTCAGAGGCATTACCTTATCAGTGAAATCTGCTTCCTGAAGTAGAAAATGTTTCTGCAGGCAACAGAGCAATTTTGTAAACACAACAGCAATTTGAGATGGGTTCGGAAAGGCAGGAAGTGGAGAGTAGAGGGAAAGCTGCAGAGTTTATGCTGCCCACTCATTTGTTAAGAAAGTAGGATGATTTGGTGTTTGAAAGTTATCAATTTGATAAAAGGGTGAGTATATATTTCTTCACAATTATTTTATTTGTACTCTAAAAGTCTGTGCCCTTTGGTATTTCTGCTACAATAATATGTACTCAGAAAAGTTTTCTAATGACATCAATAAATGCCCTTCCTGACTTTGGATCCAGTGTGGAAACCCAGAAGACTATGTAGCTTCTAAAATTAAAGTGAAGAATTCCACAAATAAACTTTCATCATTTCTGTCATTTTTTATGGAACCTAATCTAGTAGAGGAGAATATTGCAGCTAAATGACTGACAGGCAAAGTGTCTTTTTTAATTGGCACCGGGCAGTTTATCAGACTCTGTTGTCAGGGACACTCCATTAGGCTGGGGGAAAGTGATTGGTGGGATAACATTCAATTGGAAATCCCTGTGGATGATAGTTCATGCCACCATTACATCAACTTAATGAATGAGGCCCAGTAGCATCCTCCTCTTCCTAGAAGGAACACATCCATCACAGAACAAAAGGGTCCCCGGTGCCAATAAGATCTCATGATTTTTTTTTCTTTTTAGTCTGTGTGAGGACAAAAAGATTTCAGAGTCTAAACTGAGAAAAGTACTGACATCCTTATCCCACGGAAAATAATTGCCTAGACCATCTCAGCTCATTACTTTTACTGTATCTAGGAGTTTATCTACATGAACATAATCTACCTTAAGCAAACACAAAACTGTTTCATGTCTTTTTCTTGGAAGATATGAACAATCTCCTGATAGTGAGCTTTGAAAAACTATATAAACTCTTAATTGGTGCCATTGCTATGCTCCTTAGCACAGCATCTGAATGTATGCAAAAAAAATCTTGAAAATATAATCAACCAAAATCAGAAAAATATCTTACCATTTTTACTAACTTTCACATATTGTTCTCACACTTCTAAGAGAAAGAAAAGGGTGAAGGGAATATAGGTGGAGTTCTCTTTCCATCTTTTTTATTATATATTCTTCTTTCTTTTACTTTTCCCTTTGTCCTTTTACTACTTCTTGTTTATTCCCCTCTCCTTTATAGTACAGAAGAAAACCTACAAAAGATTATGTGGCCTGAATGTGGATGGCCTGAATTGGAACCGACATATCACATCTTAATTGGGGGAGACTGCTCACGACAAAATGGGTGTGTTGAAGTATGCTTTATTTTAGGAGGAAAAAGGTCACTTATTTCTGACACAGGGTGATATATGCATTATATTGGTGTTTTGATCTGGCTCAAATGAATTCTTTCAAACATTATACTCCTATCACATATTTTACATAAGCAGTTTTAACTTAATACATCATATCAACATCTAACTACACCGATGTGTACAGTTGATGTGAAAATGTTCACAATCAACTTATTCTGTGTCATACCCACCTATTAATACCAAAGAACAGTGTTTTAATATTTATTATACCATTTGTCTTCATCTTTAAATATTTTATTGGTATTAGTATCATCTTGGTTCAAATTTCATAACAATCTAATTAGTCTGATAGTGAGCTAAGTATAAGAGATGTTAATTCCAACACCAAATTTTATATATTCTATATTATATTCAGGCTTACTTTAGCAGCAACTATTCAGTACTAGAAAGAAAAAAAGATTTCAAAGTATGTTTTTAATCTTTGTGGCAGGCATGGTTCTACCTAGGATGGCTCAAGGTTATTTTTTATGTACTTCATTTTACTTATTTTTTTTTTTTTGCTTTTACTGCTGATAAGCTATTCTGTCAAGAATCAGTGTTTAATGAAAAATAAACACCACCAGTGGAGTCTTGCCAGAAAAGTTGTTACAGTTTCTTAGAATTGATATAAGCTACTGTTATTCAAGCCAAGGTGATTTCTCTTTTCTTCTTATCTCTCCCCCCCATTCACACAGTACATACACGATCACATATTTAAAGTAGAAATTTCAAGTTCAGATAAAATAAGTCAAAAGAAATGTTATAAATTTATGGTGAAACCATTTAATTATAATAAATAGCATTCATTTTCTATTAACATTGCATCCAAATGTTTTATTCTCTCAATGACAATCTGTAAAATCCTTATTGAGAATATACCATTTCCTATGTAATAATTTCAGGTACTTGAAATTATAGAATATATAATTCCTTAGGGTCTAAAATATATCATACTGAATGCAGATTTCAAGCACATCACGATCTTTCTCAAAGAATTCCAACCATTTTGTAAGAATATCCTTTGCCTGAAGGACTGTCTTGGTCTGATATTTTGCCTGCATTGGCCATTATCATTTATCACATTAAGTGGAAAACATTTAAAAAAGACAAAACCAGGGCTTGGCAATCTATAGCCCACCATTCAATTCCTGGCATCCACCTATTTTATTTTTCTCCAAATTTATTGAAATATAAATGTCCTATAACAGTGTGTAAGTTTAAGTTGTACAATGTGATGGCGTACATAGTGAAATGATTACCAGGAGGTTACTTAACACACACGTTACCTTATACAATTACTTTTGTTCTTTTAATTTGTGGTGAGAACAAATAAGATCTGCACGCTTAGTGACTTTCAAGTATATAGTACAGGATTGTAAACTATAGTCACTGTACTGTATGTTAGAACCCCAGAACTTAGTTCGTTATATCTGGAAGTCTGTACTCACCAACATCTACCCACATTACCCTAATGTCTTTGTCTCTCCTATTAGAAGTTTTCTCAGGTGATTGTTGGCTGGCTGTTAATATTTATAAATGAGCTTGGAAAGCTCATTGAAAGTTTTATGCATACGGATGAGGCTAGTAAACTAAAGGTGACAATGTTACAGGAATTCTCATATTGGAATATAATGTCTTTTCTCTTGAACTAGTCATATTCTCCAGAGAAGAAACCTTCAACCTCCCAGTTGGAGTCCAACAATTTGTGATTTGGGGGAAAAGATACCTGAGTATTACAATGTTTAATATGAACACTTTTATTTAATTCTCCACTTTCAAATGGACCATATTTTCTTAATTAAAATAGTCTCAGCCTCTCAGTTCCCCTGGTCTTCTACCAGGAACAAAGAGAGAGAGAGTGCTATAGACCAAAGTTGTAAAACCTCCAAAAGCCACTATGTTGATTCCTAATCTCCCATGCATTGGCATTAGGAAATAGATAGTTTGGTAGGTGACTAGGTTATGAAGTTAAAGCCTTCATGAATGGGATTATTGTCCTAATGAAAGGGACACTAAAGAGCTCCCCTCCTCCTTTCACTATATAAGAACAAAGAGAAAACATGGCCACCTATGAATCAGAAAGCTGGCTCTCACCAAATGCTGAATCTACTGGTGGCTTTGTCTTGGACTTCTAGGCTTCAGGACTGTGAGAAATAAATTCTTGTTGTTTATAAGCTACCATACATATATACACACACATATATATTTGTATATATTTATATATAAAGTATATATAAATATATACTTGCACATATAGCATATATAAAATATTTTTACATATAGCATATATACATATATATGTGTGTATGTATATATGTGTGTGCGTATATATATACACACTTTATATTTTTTTTTCAGCAAGCCAAACTGATTGAGGTATAGAATCTGTTGTCTTTTCAAAGTGGGAGAAGACATCATTAGGCAGTACACTTCTTCTTAAAATGATGTACCAAACTCCTAGTCCCTTTGTCATCTTTACTCCTGAAACACTCAGGACACACCTAATGTCAGCAATTACTGCTAACTTGGGGGATTCTGCAGGGCAAATTGGGCCTTTTATTGCTGTCAAACCTGTCTCAGGATTCAGTGTTTTCGGGTCTGCTTTCTAACCCTGTTATTTTTGTTTTTGTTTTGATTTGCTGTGTTATCCTCTCCCAGCCTTTTTTCCTTTGCTCTTTTTATGCCTTTAGAAATACTTAAATATTGAATTAAAATATCCATGTATTTGGAGAAAATGGTGTGGTTTCTTTCAGATTTTTTGAGGTATAGTTAACACATAAACTTTCATGTATTTAAGGTGAAAAATTTGGTATTCTGAGATATATATGCATTGGGAAATAATGACCACAGTCAAGTTGACTGTTATATTCAACACCTCAAAGAGTTACTATTTTCCTATTTTTCTGGTGAGAATGCTTAATATTTAGCCTTGTAGCAAATTTCAAGTATATGATTCAGTATTGTTAACTCTAGTCACCATGCTGTATGTTAGATCTCCAGAGCTTACTTAGCTTGCCAAGCTGGAACTTTGTAACTTTGACCAGCTTCTTTTCGCTCCCACTTTCCCCTGGTCCCTGGTAACCACAATTCTTATCTATGCTTCTGTCACTGACTATTTTAAATTTCACTAGTAAGTGACATCATGCCTTGTTTATCTTTCTGTGCCAGGAATGTGTTTTAACATATGAATTCCTAACATCATCCTACCGAATGTCAAAATCTTTCTTTTTATTCTTCCTTTTTCTTCTTTCCAAAGTCTTTGTCACTATTACCTCTCCAAGGAAAAACAATAGCAGTGTTGCAGGGTTAGTCCTGAGTACACCAGGCGATCATTTAGACATCTCTACCACACATGTGCCATGAGCAAGACAGGCCTCAGTTATTTACTTGTGCAATTAGGTTAATAATGTCTACTACTCACTATTGCTCTGGAGATAAAAGTGGATAATATGTATGTGAGTGATGGGTAGACTTCAGTTCCCCAGGTACCGAGGTGTTTGCCCCTGATGTGTTTAATTTTATGTTGATTAGAGATTGAAGTCTGTCCTTTAGCCTTGATTCCCACACAAAGTATGAAAAATCTGACTCTGTTTTGGACTTCCAAAGGTAAATGACAGTTAAATGCTGTGTTATTCACAGATGGTGCTTCAGCAGGAGGTACACACTCAAAATTAATTTGGTGCTGATTCTCTGTATAGTACATGAACCTCACCACAGGTGGCTCTTCTTCTTCTTCCCATATCAGAAATTTGGCTCCCTCCTTACCATGTTCTCTAGGTCCATTTAGCTTTTACATTTCCCCATGCCACAGTCTAGCACAGTTTTAAAATAATTTTTAAGAATTCCCTCTAAGAATAAATCTATTTAATAATTTCACCTGAAAAATATTTAGCTATTATTTGAGTCTTTATTTGTGGTTTTATTTAACCAAGACATACTTTTAATTAACAATAACAGATCACATAGAAAGCAATACTCATCAAATGGCTAATACTAGTGACATAACAAAACTACACTTACAAGTCACTCAACAGAATGTCTGATATAGACATGTGCACTCTAGAAATTTCTGGGTTTTGCCCCACATGCTAGTTTTAAGATTGTAATTATAATAATGATATTGTTAGTTAACACACATTGAAGGGCTTCTAATGTATTTTCTACATTAGCCTCAAAATCATCCTGATAGACAGATGTCTTATTTTTTTCCCATTTTCTGAATCATAAGAAAATTATAAATATTCCTCAACATTAGATATACATTTACCAACTGGCAATTTCCAATTCCAATGATTTTAAAATCTGCATGTTTCATCACTGCACCACGCTGCCCTGTTCGGATCCCTCTTCTATTTCCATTCACATTAGGAGGCTTGATCCCCATGTACCACTGTGCCTAATGATACCACACAATTACCCATACTTCAGGGGGAGTAGAAAACAACCCATATGATATGGTTGATGAAGAGTAGATAAATAATTGCTCTCCAAAAATGTTTTCAAATGTTTACTCTCACATTTTTAATTACTATGTTTAAGTATAAAATAATTTGTATAATGGAAATTAATACAATTTTGAAATTCTATGAATTTTGGTATAAGGGGCCCAGAATAGCATTATTTCACACTAAACAAGCTAGAAAACAATTAAATCTAACCTCCAGTGCAAATACTTGTTTGCTACTTTGTTCCATAATTCCTCAAGACAAAAACAAATAAATTGGAACTATTGCTAGCAGATGTAATAAAATTGAATAATGGGTTTATCCACTTTATTTGATGTGAGCCAGATGGCAAAGCTTTGAGGGTAAAAGATTCCAGCGTGTGTGTGTGCACGCACACACAAGCACGCAGGCATGCACAGATGTGTATTACTTGGGAAAGGGAATTTAAAAAGCTGTGAATATGCTAGGTTGCACTTGGTAATTCTTTAATAACCATGTGTTCTCTAGTATCTGCTAACAATTACATAGAGATTCAGTGCGTAGAAATAAACAGATACCAGAGAGGCCAGAAAAAAACAAAGTGTAAAAGGAAATGAACTCAGTGGAAAAGCAGGTATATAGTGTAGAATGAGACACTGGTGAGCCATTTGGCACCAACCTAAACAAGGCGAATCAGAGATTGTATTCTAAAATGAGCCCAGACCTCAGCGTACAGGCAGCTGTGCACAGTTAAGAATAGCATCCTAATTTTCTGGAATGTAAACTCTAAATATGAAAACAACATTAAGAAGGTAAATTTTCTGTAGGCCTACTAAATATTAGACACAATTGCTAAAATGGCTCCTTCTATAATATTCACATTTGGTATTTTCAAAGTCATACAGTAGTTTACTTTTGCTTTGGTTTGATCAACTTTAGTAGTTGATATTCTGAGAGTCCAGCCACCTGGCTTAGGTGCTCCATTTTTTTTTTTTAATCCTCACCCAAGCACATGCTTGTTGATTTTAGAAAGAGGGGTAGGGAGAGAGATAGGGAGAGAAACGTGAGTGTAAGAGAGAAACATTGATTGGCACTATGTTTCCGTTGATGAGACGATGCTCCAATCAACAGCCACGTTGACCAGGGCACTAGTGCATTTTTTGTACAATATAGAGGACACATTTTTTATTAAGACAATCAAACTCTCCATTTTAAAGGAACAATTAATATATGTTAAAAAGAGACTAGACATCTGTTCTGCTTCCTATTTCCTCACCCTCCTATATCATTATACTGACATTAAAAATTCCCACTAATTGCTATATATTTGGCTTGGCCAGACAGGAGTCTTACTAAACAAAAGTTTCCTCTTACTTTGAAACTGTTGAAAGAGTCACTTAGTCACTTATGCTGTACTGTGAATGAGTTTTATATGAATGCATATGTGGAAGAAAAGATAGCTTTGGCTTCAAGGCTTCCTAAGATATCGGAAGGTCCATGATAGGAAAGAAGAGGAAATTAACATTTTGAGTGATGTTTTAGGCAACCGATTGTTTTGGGTGTTGCATTATTCCAACAATCTCGTGAAGTACTTAGGGCAAGTATACAGATAAAAAAATGAGGATCTCTAAATATGAAATTTATATTTTTACTAACATATTGTGAAAGAGAACAGCAAAATTATTTAAAACATATAGAAAAGAGAGGCCAGAACATCAAATAATATAGTTTACTTGCTTTAAAAATTTGCATGGGAGAAATCACTACCTTCCAGAACAAGTATATTTCTGTATTGTAAGACAAATCCTAACTTGCTATTTGTGGTAAGTGGCCATCAAGTTACTTTTTGCCTTGTTATTCATGTCTTATGGGCCAGTGTACTGAAAATAAAATAGGGTTTTGCATTAATGATTCTGAGTTGTCAGAGAGACATTGGGCTTTCTTACAATGCAGAACCTTGGCTTTTACTTCTTTAAAAACATACTGATTTGAACAACGCAAAAATGTAATGTAGGTGTGAAATAATTGAATTGTTTATAAAGCTTTCTTCAGGCATCCTTCTGGCAACTTCTTAACTTACTTGGATTTTGTTCCACTTGGAAGTTAAAATGCAGTTTTATTCTTTTGTTACTACTACTTTCCTATGGTCCTGTTTGTTCCTGGTATAAGTTGCAACAAAAACAAACACGTAGTATATATTAAGATATGATAGACTGACAATACTAAAAATACAATTAGTTCTCTCCTGATTAATATCTTCCATCATTAAATTTAAGTACATATCCTAATGACTGTTCCTGCTACCTCATTCTTCACACAATACCAACTCAAATAAGATCTTAAATGTTAGCTTTCAGTTTACTCCTAAAGCTATATCAGAATGCAAGACTATCTTTGGTTCTCTATTACCATCTTCTTTTATTTATTTATCTCAATGGTCTTTCTTGGCTTAGTTGAAGCATTATTTCCTCCAGGAAACCTTGAGCCCTAAGCTACAAGAAGCACTTTTTATGGTGTTTTATTTATAAGGAATTTCATTAACTTAGTATATGGTATAAGACTTTTTAACAAGGTTGTTTTCTCAGATGTTTAGCTCTTTGAAGATGAACACTAAATTTTATTTTTCCTTGAACCTACAATGTACAGTGCTGGACATATATAGTACATAGGTTTCTTGAAATAAAGTATTAAATTAGTTAAAGGACATATAAGAACCTTCTGTAATTATAAAATTATCTTGACATTGGAGACAGGAACACTTATGGTGGGTCACAATTATAAATTTTAATTTGTTTCAATTGACTGCATTGCTTCCTTTGAAGCTTTCTATAAAGACATTTAGAAGGTTTTAGAGATAAAAGACAGTAAATGCATGAATAATGAAGAGACACTTTATGTTACAGAGAGGAAAGTTATGAAAAGAATGATTGGATAGTTTCAGCATTTTTTGTACATATGTCTATTGTGTTAGGTTCCCCCTGCCATGTTGTTAAACATCATTGCTTATGTTTTAATTTTTATGCAGAAATATTGAATGACATAGGCCTGTTATTAACTGTATTAAATTTTAAAAATTTTACTATTTAGTTTTTAAAATAATTACAATACTGTGTGCAATGTTACAATGTCTCTTATCCTATTAATATTGTGAGCTTTCCTGATACTGGGAGTTGGCTTCTGCAGGCAACTACTTTTGCCAAATGACTCAAAAATATTCAATAGGTTATGTTTGCAGCTTGAAGAAAACATGAGTGTAAAACAGGTAAATACTCAAACTGTATATTGAGGGACCAAGTGGCGGGAAAGAACAGCAAAGTGTTCCATGAACTGGCCTGAGTGCACAAGTAAAGTGTTACAAACAACTAAGACAGCCTTGGCCCCTGTACGTATCATTTTTTTTTGGCTACCATTTACCTGATCACCAAAATTTGACCCTCCAATCATAATACGAAAATTCCTCTTGACACAAAAATATCAACTACCTTTTTTTGACTCAAAATATCAACTTCATATTTTTTCTTTAATTCTTTAGAATATCTTAACTAGAATTCCTTTAAATGAGAAAAAAGAAACTCAATTATATAATTGAGTGTATACCATTAACTAAGGAGATATCTTCTATCTAAAATATATAACAAAAATGTGTTGGTGTAATTAAAATGTGATTAATTACATTTTATTGATTATGCTATTACAGTTGTCCTGATTCCCCCCCCCCTTTCCCACCTCTACCCAGCATCCCCTACTCCCTCAGGCAACCCCACTCCTTTGTTCATGCTCATGGGTCACACGTGTAAGTTCTTTGTTAATTCCATTTCCTATACTTCATCTTATTGATCCCTGCCTACATCAGTCCTATAGGATTAGGGCAGCAGGCTTATGATCTCTTTTAATCTTAATCATCTCCTTACATGCCTTATCTCCAGCTACAGTAGTACTGAGGGTTAGAGCTTCAACACATTCACCTCAAAGGGACACAATTCAGTCCATAACCACCCAAAAACCACTTATGTGGAAGTACAGCCAACTTGTTTATGTTCACAGTGATAAACGAACACAGGTAAACATCACTTATCATTGAAGAAATAAAGCTGGAATCACTGCCTATTTAAAAAAAATACTTGAGAAGAAATACTATATCTTTCATTTGCCTCAACATTCTTAGGGCTAAGTGAAGTACTATGCCCACAGTGGCACTTATAAAACACCTATTTAATGAACAAATTCAAAGAGCTAATTTTATGGTTCATATTGTTTCACACTGGTCCATGTCAGACTGAATATTATTTTAAAGATTTTACTTATTTATTTTTACAGAGAGGGGAAGGGAAGGAGAAAGAGAAGGAGAGAAGTACTAATGCATGGTTGCCTCTTGCATGCCCCATCCTGGTGACCTGGCCCACAACCCAAGCATGTGCCCTTAACGTGAACCAAACCTGTGACCCTTTGGTTTCACAGTCTGGTGCTCAATCCACTGAGACACACCAGCCAGGGAATGAATATTATTTCATTTATGTTGGAATACTAATTGCAGCAAATTCTCAGTTTCTTGATATCTTTGCTTAACCAAACAGCTTTTAACTCCATTTCTACCAGTAAATTTTACTCAGATCTTATTTTTTTACTCAAGTCCCTTAACAAGATGTAACATGTCAAAAATGCTACAGATTCTATTGGCTTTTGGCAACTTGAAGACAGGCTTCTCTCAATTACCGGCCACAGGTGTTTATGACAAAATTTATTCTTTAGTTAGTTTCCCTAAATGTTCCTTATACTGCTAGAAGCTTAAACACACATATAAATAAGCAGAATTGACTTTCTAGGAGTTTTTGTTGCTTTAAAATTGAACTTCAAAACAATGATTTGACACTATTTCTATGTATTTCTTGCCTTTCATTTCATACTACAAAGGACACTGAAATAGGGTCCAAGCCACGCTAGCGTTTATATTGCCATTGCATTCACATTAGCACATGGGACGAAGAAGAATAAACATACCAAAAATAATTATGCCACCTTCTTAAGGCTAACACATTTACTTGTTTACTTGTGATTATTATGATGGAATTCAGTTTGGAAAAAATAATGTAAGATATATATTGATATATATTGTTCTAATGAAATTTTTATTCTCTGTATTTAAATTGTTTTGTGACATCTTTAGGAAAAATAAATGTAAGTATTTGAAATTGGAATTTTAGCAAGAGTTTTTTCAAGAACATTACGTTGATCTCTTTTAATAATATCCACTCTAAATAAAAATGGCAAGATGTAGGAGACCCTTCTGCTTGGCGTGGGTTCAGTTCCCACTCAGAGATGCACAGGACCCACACCCACAGATAGGTTCTCCAGTGGGGAATCAGGCCTGTGATATGCCTAGGAGGCTTTGAGTCTTGCTTTTGCTAAAAACTCCCCCTATGGAGTGTAACCAGCTGGACCACTTTTCCCTTTTTCATTTGCAAATATCCTTCTTCTGTGATGTGATTAGCCACATTGACTCCTTTGTTTCCTATAAATGGTAACCACCTAAAGCAAACCTGTGCATAGTTAATGAGGACCTTCATGTAATGTGCCCAGTGAGACAATAAAAGTGCATCAAAGCAAGGGCCGTAGCTTTTGCTCTTCTTGAGAGAAAAGCCATGCTGTCCCTTTTCCTCCACCAGACTCAGAAGTCCGTGTGAATGTCTCATGTCATCCATAATGACACGAACACATCAGGCTGGTGTCCTCATCAGCAAGACATCTCTTTGAGATCCTGATTTGAATTCTTTTGGCTATATAACCAGAAGTGAGATTGTTGGATCACATTGTGGTTATGTTTTTAGTTTTTCGAAGAATTTCCATACCATACTCTATAATGATTGTGCCACTTTACATTCTCACCATCAGTGTCTAAGGATTCCAATTTTTCCATATCCTCGCTGATATTTGTGTCTTCTTTGCTTCTTGATAATAAGCCATTCTAACAGGTGTGAGGTGATGTGCCCATTGAGGTCTTGATTTGCATTTCCTTGATGTTCAGAGATGTAGAAGATCTTTTCATATACCTGGTAACCATTTGTATGCATTCTTTGAAGAAATGTCTCTTCAAGAATTTTGCCTATTTTTAAAGTTAGATTAGTTAGGTTTATTTATTTATTTATTGTTATTGGGTTGTAGGAATTATACTTGCAATATTGACCCCTTATCAGATAATATGATATATGGTTTACAAATATGTCCCCCTGCATAGGTTTCCTTTTTATTCTGGTATTTCCTTCCTGTGTATGATATAGTTCTGCTTGTTTATTTTTGTTTTTTTGATGACTGTGTTTTTGGTGACATATCCAAGAAATTATTGCTAAGACCAATGTCAAGAAGCTTTTACTCTCCTTTTACTTCTAGGCATTATAAAGTGTCTTTAATTCATTTTGACTTTCTTTTTACGAATGGTATAAGTATCCAATGTAATTCTCTTGCATGTGGATATACGATCTTCCCTGAAACATTTTTTGAAGAGATTTTTTCCCTTTGAATATTCTTGGCACCATTATTGAAGATCAGTTGAACTTGTATATGTGGGTTTATTTCAGGGGTATTTTGTTCTATGCTATGCTATGCTCTGTATTTCTACCTCACTCTCATGGGGTGGCAATGGAGAGCTGCATCACTTTGTCCAGACCAAAAAAAAAAAAAGCAAAAACAAACAAACAAACAAACAAAACACTGGATGGCCAGGCCTACAGAGGGCGAACTCTGAAATAGTATTGGCCTTAAAAGTAGAAGTAAATACTGCCATATGCAACAACATGGATAAACTGGATGACATCAAGCTAATTGAAATAAGCCAGTCAAAAAATTATGTATGATATATGATTCCACTTATGTGAGGTGTCTAAAATAGGTAAATTCATAGAAGCAGAGAGTGCTTAGAACTGGGAAGGAGGAAATGGGTACTTGCTACTCAGTGATTACAAATTTCCATCTATGCATGGTGAGTAATTTCTAGAGATCTTCTGTACAACATTGTGCCTACAGTCAACAATGTTGTATTATGCAACTAAACCTATGAGAGTAGATGTCAAGTTAAGTAGTTTATTTTATTGTTTTTATTTTATTTTATTTATTTTATTTTATTTTTTAGAAAGAGGGGAAGGGAGGGAGGGAGGAAGAGAGGGACAGAAACATCAATGTGACAGAGGAACATATTTTATGCCATCCTGACCAGAGACCAGGCCTACAACCCGAGCATGAACCCTGGCTGGGAATTGAACCAGAGAACTTTCACTTTGCAAGATGACACCCAACCACCCAACCGAGACACACAGGTCCAGGCTTATGTTAAGTAGTCTTATTATACTTGAAAAAAATAGAGGGGGAAGCAGTAGAAACTTTGGAGGTGATGGATAGGTTTATTACCTTGATTATGGGGAATGGCTTCATGGGTGTAGTCATATGTCAAAACTCATAAAAATACTTCAAATATGCACAGTTTCTTATATATATATATCAATCATACCTCAAAAATAGCTTAAAATAGCAATCATATCTTAAAGGTTGCTGCTTAGTTCTAAATGATTGAATTTGTAAGCACATTTTTGGAATGCAACATCATAATACAGGAAGTTTCTTGTTTACTTTGGCATGTGCACAGTTTAACCAATATTATTATTATTTTTTGTATTTGATACCTACTTCCCAACCAACATTTTTGTATTTATTCCTTTAAATTGAATTGTTTAATCTCAATGACTAAAATTCTTTTTAGTTAAACTTTCCCAAGGCCATCATTTCATTAAGTTCTTCCATAGACATTCCATATAATAATACATCAGAAATAACTTCTGTTATAAAAAGGTTATTATTATGAATGTTCCTAAAATCATATCCTAAACTTGCTGCCTCTCTGAAGGATGAGATCATGTTTAGAAAAAAAAAAAAAAGATTTTGACTACTTTAACTTGAGTCAAGATCTAGATTGAGCAAATACGTTATGGTTATATTAACAAACTCTGCAAGTTAGACTTACCTCTCTTCCCCATGTTACCCCAGAAGACAAGTTTCAAATAAAAATAAAGACCCAACATATACATCGTTATTATGTAGCTGGGTCTACATACTATATAGTATAAACTACATAATGTGTAGAAGCTTGGCATCCAAAATCTTTATACATTAAATTGCTGACAGAGAATTATAAAGTGTTACACATTTCAGGATCAAATAATAGTTAAAATATTAAAAAAAATAAAACTGCCACCCCTGAAACTATATATGTATGTATAAATTTCATCTTGTATTTTAAGAAAATATCTTTTTCAAAATGCATTTATTTATTTATTTTAGAGAGCAAGATTGATATTGTCATTCTATCTATATGCATTCATTGGTTGTTTCTTGTATTTACTTTGACCGTGGATTGAACCTACAATCTTGGCATATGTGGATGAAGCTCTAGCCAACTGAGTTATTAGGCCAGCACCTTAAGAAAATATATCATAATATATTAATCTCAATAGGTCTTAATTTTAATAATAATTATATTAATGAAATATTGAATTGCATTAATATTTATTAACATTGACAAATATTATTATGAAATTCCTTGTCAATATTAGTTGACTCTATATAGTTGGATTTATTGTTGGGTTCTCGATTCTTTTAATTTTTTAATTTATTTTATTTAATCCTTATTTTATTTTTCCATTACTATTTAGTCCCCTTATGCCCCCCACCCCAACCAATCATCACACTGTTGTCCATGTTCAGGAATCCTTTTTCCTCTTTGCTCAGTGCCTCAAACCCACAACCTCCCTCCTCAACTAGCTGTCATCCTGCTTTCCATCTACGAATCTGTCCACAATTTCCTTGTTAGTTCAGTTTGTTCATTAGATTCCATATATGAGTGAAATCATATGGTATTTGCCTTTCTCTGACTGGCTTATTTCAATTAGCATAATGTTCTCCAGGTACATCTATAATGTCTCACAGGGTAAAATTTTTATGGCCAAGTAGTGTTCCATTGTGTAAATGTCCCACTGTTGTTTTTTATTTTAATCATTTTATTGTTATTCTGTTATAGTTATCTCAATTTTTCCCCCTTTGCCCCCCTTTGTCCATTCCAACCCCCCCATCCCACAGTCAATTCCCACACCACTGTCCATGTCCATGGGTCACTGATACATGTTCTTTGACTAGTCCCTTCCCCCTCCCCTCCGGTCACTTTCAGTCTGTTTCATATTTCCATGCCTTAGGTTCTACCTTGTACATTAGTTTGTTTTGTTCATTGGAACTCTCTTTTACTTGAGATCATACGGTGTTTTTCTTTCACTGACTGGCTTATTTCACTTAGCATAATACTCTCTAGTTTCATCCATGCTTTCATGAAGTGTAGGAATTCCTTCTCTTTTCCTGCTGCATAGTCTTTCATTGTGTACCAAATGTACCACAGTTTTTTGATCCACCTATCCACTTATCCACATAAGCTGCTTCCAGCACTTGGCTATGTTAAATAGCACTGCTATGAACATAGGGGTGCATGAGCTCTTTTGAATTGGTGATTTGGGATTCTAAGGGTATATTCCCAATGGTGGCATTGGTAGGTCAAAAGAAAGACCCATTTTTAGGGTTTTTTTTTTTTTTTGAGGAAATTCCATACTGTTTCCACAGTGGCTGCAACAATCTGCCTTCCCACCAACAGTGTGCTAGAGTTCCCTTTTCTCACAACTTCACCAGCACTTGTTTGTTGATTTATTAATGATAGACATTCTGACAAGTGTGAGGTAATATCTCATTATGGTTTTAATTTGCCTCTCTCTGATGACTAGTGATGCTGAACATCCTTTCATAAATCTATGGGACCTCTGTATGTCCTTCTTTGAGAAGTGTCTCTTCAGGTCCTTTGCCCATTTTTTGATCAGATTGTCTTGCTGGTGTTGTGTCACATGAGTTCTTTATATATTTTGGAGATCAAACCTTTGTCTGATGTAGCATTGGCATGTATGTTCTCCTATACAGTCAGTTCCCTTTTCATTTTGATGATGGTTTCATCAGCTGTGCATAAGCTTTTTAATTTGGTGTAGACCTATTTGTTTTTTTTTCCTTTATTGCCTTTGCCTTACAACAAAAGTATTGCTACATGGGCTATATGGAATTTTCCTGCCTATGTTTACCTCTCAGACTTTTATGGTGTCATGACTTTGTCTTTTACCCATTTTGAGTTTATTCTGGTGTATGGGGTAAGTTGGTGGTTGAGTTTCATTTTTTTTTTTTTTTTTTTTTTTTTTTTTTTTTTTTTTTTTTTTTTTTTTTTTTTTTTTTTTTTTTTTTTTTTTTTTTTTTTTTTTTTTTTTTTTTTTTTTTTTTTTTTTTTTTTTTTTTATGTATACCAGTCCGGTTTCCCCAACACTATTTATTGAAGAGGCTATTTTCACTACATCTTATGCTCCTGACCCCTTTCTCAAATATGAATTGACCATAGAGACTTGTGTTCATTTCTGGGCTCTATATTTTCTTCCACTGCTCTCTGTGTCTGTTCTAATGCCAGTACACTGTTTTAATTTCAGTGACCTTGTAATATAGTTTGATATTGGTCATTGTGATCCCTCTTACTTTGTTCTTCTTTCTCAAGATTACTGAAGCTATTCAGGATCTTTTCTGGTTCCATATAAATTCTGAAATATTTCTTCTAGATCTGTAAAATATGCCATTGGTATTTTAATAAGAATTGCATTGAATCTATAATTACTTTGGGTAGTATGGACATTTTAATGGTTAGTTCTTCCAATCTATGAACATAGTATATGCTTCCATTTATTTGTACTTTCCTTAATTTCCTTCTGCAGTGATCTATAGTTCTCCAAGCCGGTCTTTTACCTGCTTGGTTAAATTTATTCTTAGGTACTTTATTTTTCTTGTTTCTATTGTAAATGGGAGTTTTTCCTAGTTTTTCTTTCTGATTTTTTCTTGTCAATGTGTAAAAATTCCATCAATTTATGAATATTAACTTTGTACCCCAGTATTTTGCCAAAATCACTTATTGGGTTGAGTAATTTGGTGAAGACAATAGGGTTTTCTATGTATACTATCATGTCTCTGTTAATAATGACAGTTTTATTTCTTCCTTTCCAATTTGGATGTCTTTTATTTCTTTCTCTTGTCTGATCTCTGTGGCTAGAACTTCCAGTACTATGTTGAATAAGAATGGTGAAAGTGGACACCCTTAATTTGTTCCTAATCTTAAGGGGAAAATTTTAGTTGTTGCCCATTGAGTACAATGTTGGCTGTAAGTTTTTTATATATGGCTTTTATGATACTAAGGTATGCTCCTTCTATTCTCACTTTGATGGGTGTTTTTATCATAAATGGGCTCTGTAGCTTATCAAATGCTATTTCAGCATCTGTTGATATACTCATGTGATTTTCATCCCTCATTTTGTTTATGTGGTGTATTTTGCTTATTGAGTTGTGAACACTGTACCATCCTTGTATTCCTGGAATGAACCCTACTTGATCATGGTGTATGATCTTTTTAATCTATTGCTGAATTCAAATTACCAATGTTTTACTGCGGATTTTAGTATCTATGTTCATCAGAGATATTGGCCTGTAATTTTTCTTTCTTTGCTGTGTCTTTGCCTGGTTTTGGAATTAATGATACTGGCCTCAGAAAAAGAGTTTGAGTGTCTTCCTTCTTGAATTTTTTGGAATATTTGAGAAAAACAGGATTTATTTCTTCCTTAAATGTTTCATAACATTCAACTGCCAGTCCCTGTGGTCCATAGGGATGACTTTTGCATGGCCTTTTCCCTCACCAAGTTAGGGGAGTTTTCTGTTATTGTTTTTTAAATAGGTTTTTTTTATCCCTTCTTCCTTTTCTTCTTCTTCTGATATTACTGTGATGGAAATGTTGTCGTATTTCATGTTGTCTTGAGGCTCACTTACAATATCCTCACTCTTTTTCGGTCTTTTTTTCATTTTGTTGCTCTGACTGGTTATTTCTCTTACCTTGTCTTCCAGTACTGTGATTCAGTCTTCTGCTTCTTCTAGCCTGTTTTTATTTTCTTCTAATGTATTTTTTATATCAGAGACTGAATTCTTCATTTCTTCCTGTTTCTTATTCATAATTTCTATTTCCTTTTTCATGCCGCTATAGTTCCACTGAATTTCTTATAGCTCCCATAAAGGTCCCTGTAGTTCTCATTACATTCTTTGATCATCCTTATAACCATTATTTTGAATTATATGTCTGATAGATTGCTTGCCTCAATTTCATTTAGATCTTTTCTTCTGGAGATTCCTTCTTTCCTTTCAGTTGGGGATTATTTCTTTGTCTCCCACTTTTAGGTAACTTTTTTTGTTTGTTATTCAACTCATATTGCTCTGCTTTGCCTGCAAGTCTTGGTGGGTTGTATTTCTGTGGTAGAAGTCCTGTGAGACAAATGGTTCAATCTCTTTGATCTTCTGATCTGGGTGTTCTATGGTTACCCTTTATTCAGTTTATGTGGGATCTCTTGTTTTACTTGGGCTATGATTATTGATGGTTCATTCATTGTTGTGTTCTCCCCTATGGCTGGATGACGTTGAGTCACAACCTCTACCATGTATTGTATGCTGTTTTACAGGTGCTGGTTAACAAAGCAATATTACCTATAAAACCAAACCCACACCAGCAAAAATACCACTCTACCCCATCATCAATATCAACAGCAACTGAGAAAAGATTAATAAAGGTGGAAATAGATTAAGAATATTATAAAATAGGAAAAAGGGAATATGACTTGACTAAAGGAAAGAAAAATGATTTTGAGAGGGAAGAGGAAGGGGAATAATAAGAGTAGGGATGAGAAACAGGGCAAAGAAAGGAAGAAAATAAACTTTAAAATGTAATTAAAATAGGGAATGGCAATGGCAAAATGGAGTAAGAAAAAGGAAGAGTATAATATGAGGTTTGAAATAAAATTAAAAAATAGTGAACCAAATGGAACAAAATTGCAGAAAAACTACAAGAGGATCGATAACAACAACAGTTGAGCAAAGATTATTAAAGGTGGAAAGTGAATAAGAATATTATATGAAAGAGAATATGAGGTGTTTACAGTAAAGAAAAATAATTTTAAGAGGGTAGGGGGATGAGAGTAGTAAGAGTAAGAAATTGAATCCAAGTTAAGGAAGGGAAAGATAAAATTCTAAACTCAAATAAGCAAGGGCAGGAGGAAGTCAAAATAAAGTAAGCCAGGGGGAGAGTAACCTATGAGATATGAAAAAAAAGTCATGAACAAATAGGAGTACAATTGAAGGAGAACAGCAATAACCATATTATCCACACCAAACAAGATTCAATTTATAAAGGTGGAAAGAAAATAAAAATAGTATAAGAAAGGGGAAAAGAACTGATGAAATGAAGGGAAATGATTTTGAGAGAATAGGGAGAGGAGAAATTTTAAGAGTAAGGAATGGGAACAAGGCATAGTATGGGAGAAAATAAAATTTACAACGAAAATAAGAAAGGGTAGGAGAAGGCAAAATGTATTAAGACAAGGGTGTGGTACAATGTGAAATTTGAAATAAAAATAAAATGAAAAAATCTACATAGAATAAAAAAGTCAAATAATAGTGAATTAATTGGAATACAATTGAAGCAAAAGAAGAAATATTAAAAGGCTATGTTAAATAAAGAAAAATATTAATGCAAATTCTGAAAAAGAACAAGGTGGAATTCATCTCAGTGGAGTTTGGTGTTTGCCTTCTCTTTTAGGATTTGTCTCTGGCTTTTTA
Organism: Anoura caudifer; assembly: GCA_004027475.1. Lineage (NCBI taxonomy): Eukaryota > Metazoa > Chordata > Mammalia > Chiroptera > Phyllostomidae > Anoura > Anoura caudifer. The sequence continues at coordinate 45,342 of PVKU01009070.1, read as the reverse complement.
TCAGCTCAACGTCTAGGTGTGGGTTATCCCACTTCTGGCAGCACCACCTGTACCACTTTCACCTGCATCTAAAGGAAACTTCTATTGCAATTAGGAGAGTGCAACTCTAGCCTTCTGAGAACATTGTGGGTGTGTTGTCCCTGCGCCTCCAACACCCATCTTGGTCTGCCCCAGCTTATTTCCAATAATGCATAGTTTCTAATGAACTAGCTGTGTGTTTCAAGGTAGAGGCAGATCTGTGTCAGGGGGTGAGCTCTTTCCTGCTTGAGGCTGATGGCAGCTCTGTACGTAATCAGAGGCTGGGAAGGGCCCTGATTCCCCCTCAATGCACCAATTTCTGATCTCCCTTCTTTGCTGGCCTCAGAGTAACAGGGCCCTAGGAACCAGTGTATTTTGTCTCCCTGAGAGAAATTCAAAATGGGTCCTTTAGGCATTTCTCTTTCTGTCTTTATTCTGCAGATCTGCACCCTGCGGGAGGTCCTTGAGCCTGCCTTGCCTGTTTTTCTGAGCTTCCCCATTGGATGCCGGATGTGGTGGTGCTTGCAATCCTACAGTAGGTGGGGGCTGGGTGCATCCCTCCCATCCCAGAGATTTGATCTCTACCAGGTAAGGGGGCTATGCCAGGCTGTAAATACTCTCAGGTGCTCAACTCTTACCTGTTCAGTTCCCAGTTCACTGCCCTCACAGCAGACACAGTAAAGAACTCTTCATTCTGCACAGCTTCTAGCCTGCTAGATTCACCAGGTTGGGGCTGAGAAATACCCTTGCTGTACACCGTTCTGATTTCTTTGCCCAACTGTATTCCATGGGAACAAAACACACTTTCAATGTTTTCTATTTGCTGGTGAGACAGCTGTGCACAGGGTCCCTACCCAGCATGCTTGAGCTCCCTTTTTAAAAAGCCTTTCTGGGCACACACACAGCATCACTGAATCACTGTCCAGTTGTCCACACATGCCACCTCCCCAAAATTCCTAAAGTTTCTTGCAGTCGCAGCTGGCTGCAGCCTGCCTCTGCCTGACCCAGGCAGATGGAATCCCTCTCTCTCTCTCTGGCACTCTCCTGGTTGGCTTTTGCTGCTGTAGCTATGGGTGTGCTCCTTGCTGTGTGTGTGTGTAGCCTGCATTTCACTGATTTTGCGTATCCAAGGCACTCCCAGCCCGGGTCTGGGGGTTCTATGTCATGGAGGGGAAGGAACCACAAAGTTGTGATTTCTGACTAGGCTCTCTGTGACTGCAGGCACTATGCATAGGGTATTTCCCCTTCAACCTATAAAATCTCCTTACCACCTGTTGTGAAGCATCTTCTGTACTCCTTGCCTTCCCAACTTCATATCAGCTTAGATTACATTGAATATTCAGTTTATTTGTTAGAAGACCAGCTGAATATCCAAAATGGGGCAAGAATAAGTAGACTCAATTTCTACCTACTGGGCCACCATCTTCTCTCTCCTATAGTTGTTTTATCCACTCATATATTCATGGGCTACTTCCATATCTTGGTGATTGTAAATAATGCTGCCATGAAACATAGCGGTGCTTACATTCTTTTGAATTAGTATTTTGAGTTCCTTTAGATATATTCCCACAGGTGGGATTGCTGGGTCAAAAGGCAGATCCATTTTCAATTTTTTGAGGCATCTATCTCCATACTGCTTTCCACAGTGGCTGCACCAATCTGTATTCCCACCAACAGTGCAAAAAAGTTCCTCTTTCTCCACACTCTTACCAGCATTTGTTATTTGTTGGTTTATTGATGGTAGCCATTCTGATGGGTGTGAGGTGGTATCTTATTGTGGTTTTAATTTGCATTTCTCTGATGATTAGGGATGTTGGACATATTTTCATATGTTTATTTGCCACCTATATGTCCTCTTTGGAGATGTGTCTCATTTTTTAACTGTGCTCTCAAGTCTTTATCATTGTTTTATATGTTTGTTTTTACACAAGTACCATACTGCTTTGATTACTGTAATTTTATAATGGAGCTTGAAATCAGGATGTTGATGCCTCCAGTTTCTTCTTTTTTTATAAGATTGCTTGGCTATTCAATGTCTTTTGGGATTTCATATGAATTTTAGGAATGCTTTTACATTTTATGAGAAAAATGTTATTTGAGTTTTGATAGGGATTGTGTTGAAGCTACCCTATAGATAAAACACAACCCCTATCAAAACTCAAATAACATTTGGGTAGTATGGACATTTTAACAGTATTAATTGTCCTGATTCATGAACAAGGATATCTTTTCATTTGTTAGTATCTTATGCGTTTTCTTCATTTCTTTCTTCAATGTATTATAATTACATTGAACAGATTTTTTACCTGCTTAGTACTTCATTAAAAAACCTGCTAAGTATTTTATAGATTTTGATGCTATTATAAATATTAAGGTTTTTTTGTTTTTTTTTTTTTGTTTAGTTTGCTGTTAGAAACACAACAGCTATGGCATGTTTCTTTTATATCCTGAAACTTAACTGAAATCATTCATTAGTTTTAACAAGTTTTTAGTGGAATGTTTCAGGATTTTTTAATATATCAGATTGTCATCTGCAAACAGAGATGAGTTTATTTCTTCTTTTTCTTCTCTATTTTTAAAATTGAGATATAATTGACATAAAACATTTTATTAGTTTTGGTATGCAACATGAATATATACACACACATGTGGGAGACCTTTCTGCGTGGTGTGGGCCCAGCTCCCACTTGGAGATGCACAGGACCCACACCCACATATAGGTTCCCTCGTGGGAGATAAGGTTTACAATGTGGCTAAGCTGCTTTGAGTCTTGCTTTTGCTAAAACTCCCTCACCTTGAATTGAGACAGCAAGTGCTTACTGTAACTTCCAAAAATCCATGATAAAACTCCCCAGTATGGAGTGTAACTGCCTCAACCACTTTTCCCCTTTTCATTTGCAAATATCCTTCTGCGATGTCATTAGTGGCATCATTTCCTTTGCTGTCTGTAAAAGGTAACCATCTATAGCAAATGTGTGTATAGTAAATGAGGACCATAATGTAATGTGACCAGAAATAAAATAAAGGCCTGTCATGGCAGAGACCGTGGCTTTTGTTCCCCTTGAGACAAAAGCCATGCTGTCTTTTTTCCTCCGCTGGACTTGGTAGTCCGTGTGTATGTTTCATTTCATCCATAATGACACGACCACTGTGGGTGGTCTCTACATCACATACACACACACACACACATAGACACAAAATGATCACCACAATAAGCCTAGTTATCTGATAACTAGACTTATTTCTTCTTTCCTAATTTAGATGTCTCTTATTTCTTTTTCTTGCCTAATCATTCAGGCTAGGACTTCCAGTGCTATGTTGAATAGAAAAAGAGAGAGAACTCAAATAAAATAATAAATGAAAGGGGAGACATTACAACTGATTTCCATAAAATACAAAGGATCCTAACATACTGTGAACAATCATATACCAACAAACTGAACAACTTACAAAAATTGGATGAATTCCTACAAACATAAATAACTTTCCAAGACTGAATCATGATGAAATTAAAAATTTTAACACACCAATAGTTAGTAATGAGATTTGATCTGTAGTCAAATTTTTCATAACAAATAAGAGTTTAGGAACAGTATGGACTCTCTGTTCAATTCTACCAAACATTTGAAGAATTAATGCCAAACTTTTTATAGTCTTCCAAAAAATTAAAGAAGAGGGAACTTATCAAACTCATTTTCCAAGGTCAACATTATCCTGGAAACAAAGTTAGTTAGGATAATACAAAAATATTTTTCTGGTAAATATAGATGCAAAAATTATAAAGAAAATAGTATTAAACCAAATCAAAGCACATTGAAAAGATTATACACATGATCATATAAAATTTATTCCTTGAATACAAGAATAGTTCAACATGCAAATTAATAAATGTGGAATGTTACTTAATAGAATGAAGGATGAAAATTATATGATCATATTAAAAGGTGCAGAAAAAGTATTTGAAAAATTCAATTCCATTCATTACAAAAACTTTGAACAAATTGGGTATAGATAGAAAATACCTTAATATTATAAAGGCATTGGAATTTATTCACTGAAACCTCAATATTTTAAAGTAATTTTCAGTATAAAACTAAATTTGAGACCCTAGTTTCCTATTCTTCATCACCACTTTTGCTCTGTGGTTAATGGAGTATAAAAGATACAGCACTGAGAAAAAAATAAGAAATCGTAAATAATAACATAAAAATACCTTGAATAATGAGTTTGCTTTATAGAGTCTATCTAAACTTTTACAATAATTCCTTATCTTAGGGATTTTCATCAAATGTTACATGTATTTCATAATTATGTGAAAAGATTATACAGTTATATATAATAAAATTAGACACATGGGCACATATGGATTTTGAGCATTTGAAATATAAACAGTATGATGGAAGAACAAGTTTAATTTAATATTAATTGATTTAAATTTAATTTAAATGTTGAGGCAGTATATATATATTTTTTTATTAACCAAAACTTTGTTACAGTAGGATTTCATTTCACTTTATCTAGTGTGTCAGATTTTAGTGTTTTGTTTTGGGAATGAGTTTACTCTTTCTAAAGTTACATATAAATACATCATTAAGTTAGTGTCAACAGTTTGATTCAGTTCAATTTATTTTTTCTGTATATATACTATTGTAATGTGTTTATTGGAATATTCTAGAAATCAGTATGAGTTTCAGTAAAGCCTATGTAAACTATAATTTGTCATTAAAATGAAATGTGCATTATTATTTTAATTATAAGGTAAATATTTTTTGTAGTTTAAAGGACTAAGGAATAACAGTATTAAAGATTAAAGCAAAGGCATGGCACTGATGAATTGAGTGGAGGTGCTGAAACCAGTACAATGGCTAGAAGAGTAAAACAAGACCCTGGCTGAGGTGTACATTTACAGTAAGTAAAAATGCAGTCCACTGCAGAAGTGCAAAACAAAAGATTATTCTGTATTTCCCATAAAGATGAAAGAAAATCAAGAATATTGAGACATATTCAACAGTTGTATAGTGAATTCGATAAGTTTCATTACAAGTAAAAAGAAAAGTCAATGAATTTTCTGAAATTAGAATTCAGTATCCAACAAAAATTTTAAATGACTTTTAAAAGTGTCTGAGCTGGTAATTTTGGTAGGTTATATAATTGCTTGAATTGTTGCATAAAAGAGATCATCATTATTATCCAGAAAGGTGGTAAAAGAAATTTCAGGAATGAAAATTTTGTTAGAAACTATGAAAAAATCTAAAAGTATTATTTTCCCAAAAGTAAACAGTCTTTGAGTCATAAAGCAAAAATCCATAGTATTTCAAGATTTCTAACCATAGCAAAGACAAATTGATTTAACTTTTTTAAAATTGCAAATAATATTTTTATTGAAAGCACCAGCACTTATTTAATGAATTCATTTCAACTCAAAAGCTTCAAAATTCACAAAAAAAGTATGTCATTTTTTTAGCCTAAGATATCACGTTTGTGAGATAGATATCTTTTTGGTGTTTTTATATCAGTCAACAGAGAATGGCACTAAAAAGAAAAATTAGTTTCAATCGTAATGTATGCTGAACCAGCCATGTTAGCTGAAAGATCTGGATATATAGAAACTGTAAAACAAGAGATTGGTAATTCTCCTTTTGCTTTTAATACTATAGGAACACATTGAAAATTTAACATGTTTTATGAAGCAGATTCTTTGAAAGCTGTCATGAATATCATTGTTAATCATTTGTTATATGCATGCAGATGCTGTGAAACATCATCAGTTTATAAAACAACTAATAAATAGAAGACATTGAATTTAATGATATTCAGTTATTCTATGCTTATATTCATTGTTTTAGTCATGGAAAATGTTTTCAGACATTTATTGTAGTATTAACTCTTATTCTTGATTTCTTTGAAACAGAATATTCAATAGTTAGAGACAAAAAAATGTCTTTGTGATAAATAATTCTATACCAGTATCACAGTGCACATAAATGAGGTAAATTTGAATCTCAGAAAAGGAAAATTTATTCATGACTCAAACAAGTAATGAAACATGATGAAATGGAAACTTTCCATATTACCAATCACTGATACTGGTTTAACCTTTCTACCTCAATCAACATGCAGAATATCAATCATAACTGGTAGTATAATACCAATTGATTATAAAATCTATAGGAAAATTTTGAAGAACTTTGTCTATTAATATATTTAGAGTTGCTTTTCATTATATATAATGGTCCTTCGAATTATAAAGTAATTAAAATAAGAGTTAATTAATTTACTTAGTTTGGACAGATGTAATTAAAAATATTTTATTTATTTATTTTTAGAGAGAAGGGAAAGGAAGGAGAAAAAGAGGGAGAGAAACATCAATGTGTGGTTGCCTCTTGCACACCCCCTACTGGGGACCTGGCCCACAACCTAGTCATGTGCCCTGCCACCAGCCAGAACTGGACAGATGTAATCTCAACAGTAATGTTTTGCTTCAAAGTTAAACCAATTTTTCTAAAAATGCATTAACCTGTTTTCTCAATGTGTGTATATTAAAGAAAAATGATTTTGGGGTGTGATTAATTAATTGGAAAACACTTCAGTATGTTTGATACAACTTGTATATGTGAGGATACTTCTTCAACCATAAATTTTATGAAATATGAATACAGATAATATATCCAATGACACTATAATGTCTGATTTGATATGTGCTGTAATTGTAAAATACATTTTTTATTTTGAAGAATCTGTATAAAATTAAAATCATAAATTATTTCTAAATAGATTAAGCTTTGAGATGCTGATGTTTTATATATTTGTTATATGAGGGGGGCACAAAAAACCTGAAATTTATTTAGAAAAAAATGTGTCTTTATTCTTACATGTTTAAACTTCAGTCACCTTCAGAATGCCCTCCATTTGATGAAATATATCTATTGAGATTTTTTTGTGCACTGCTTGACATAGTTTTTGAATTCATCGACTTTGATGCCTTTTAGCACTTCTGCCACTTTTTTTTTGTTTTATGTCTTCCACATCAGCAAAACATATCCCTTTGATGATTTTTTATTTTCATCTGGGGATGGGCAGATTGGGCGGGTGTATTCTTAAATCACTCATCATGAAATGGCAAACATACTGAAAGAATCTCCAAAAAACATCCACTGAAGCCCGATACAGCCTCTCACAACAGCTCCAGCTAGTAAGTACACTGATACGGATGGGTTCCTAGACCACTCACCTAGCAGGGAACTGCACTGCAAGGGACTCTCCCTCCTCCAGAAGATAGTTTCATTTTTTTAGGGCCTCACTCATATATACAAGGTTTTATATCTATTATAGTACTTAATATAATTTTATGTATCTTTTTTTTTATTTTGTTAAGGTAGATGCTAGAATATTTAATGTTAACATGTGACTAACATCTATTGGATAATGCTGTTCTAAAACTTTCATATTCTAAAAGGAATCACAACTTCAAAGAGGCTGAGAACCACTGTTTTGGGAAAGAATACTAAAATCATAAATTCTTTACTAGGATAAGCCTATAAACTTTTGGATATTAATCATTGTACTCTATGCATTATACATTCTTCAGGCATGCTTCTAAGAGCATGTACAGAATGCTTACAGGTAAGAAAGGTAATTTGATATAGCCAAAACTGAAATATTTGAGGGATACTCAAATATCAAAGTCAAAAATTAAATTTACACTTAGAACTAATTTTCAACCTGAAAATGTCAGAGTCCAGATGTTCACTGATTCACATGGCTAATACCCTTTGAAAACTGAGCAACTGATTTCAGCCCTGGAGGCTGCCAGGAGGTGTTACACGTCATCTGCACGGAGACAGCAGCTCTAGTGCTTCCAGCTTCTCACTTTGTCAGCACATTTTATAGTCATCAAAAGAGCACACTCAACAACAACAGCAAAAAAACCCCTCTCCTTTCTGAAATTTTTAACTTGTGTATTTACATCACTTTCAAAATGCTGTTACTACAGCTTCCAGTTCTAATCTGGCCGAGAAGTTGGAGAAAATGACATATATTTTTGTAATAAATCTAAGCTTTCAAAGATTGCATATAAAAATACATCTTCAATTGTTTCCAAGAACCCCTTCCCCGTTCTCACAAATACAGTTTAGTTATCACATAAACTTTGGGAAACAATCATATTTAAATGTTGGCAAGGTATTTAAAAACACAATGAAAATAAAAATCATGCCTTGAAATACTAAAATTAATTATAATAAAAGAACATTAATTTACTTTATTTTGGCATTTCAGTACAACTACTTTATGTCAGACTTATTTGTTTTACCTTTGTTAGACGTACTCCCCTTCAGTTTTAGCCCAGAAAGTTGTTACATCAGCAAATATATAAACAGAATCTTAACAGGGAATATGAGATATAATTTTAACATGTTATAATTAACCCTAAATCTATTTAAGAACAAGGAATGCAGAAAAGTGGACTTAAAATTGAAATTTAAAAAAAGAAATGGCAATTCAGGAAGCTGACATGAGTTGCCATTAATAGAAGAATAGCTGCATGTTTAAAAACCAATTCTAGAAACATACCATTTGCTATACAATTAAACTACCACTTTTCAGGACTTAAACACAAAAATCTGTGTAAAATATATTAGTTTGACTAATTTAATCTCTTTTGCATGATTCAGCATATGATTCAGAAAATCAATCTCTCTAGTTCATCACTACCATACAGTATCAGTATATAAATATTGAATAAATATTTTATTTATAAAGCTAATAAGTGATGATAGAATCTTGAGGAAAATAAAATATATGAATTTCATAGGTTGAAAAGATTATATAGAGATTTTTGCCTAAAATTTATTTTTATTGTACTTTTTCTGTTACCATTTACCTCCCTAAGCCATCTCCCCACAAACAATACACTGCTGTCCATGGTCATGAGCCCTTTTTCCTTTTCGCTCAATTCTTCTACTTCCTAACCCCTCTGCCAGAGCTGTCAGCCTGCTCTCCATCTATGAGACTGTCTCTATTTGGCTTGTTAGTTCAGTTTGTTGATTAGATTCCACGTACGAGTGAAATCATATGGCATTTTTCCTTCTCTGACTGGTTTATTTCACTTAACTTATAATGTTCTCCATTTATTTTTGTTATTCTTCCTAGAATATTAAGGAACTACAAATTACCCTTTGGTTATTTCATTGGTTGACCCTTGATTTATCCTCCAAATGTATTGCCCAGATATATTCTTGAGATAGATTTTTTTTTTTTTTTCAAAAAGTAAAGGCAAAACTAAAAGTTTGACCAAAGAATCTCTTCTCCAGTGGCAGTTTTGAAGTAAACAATTAGTGTTGCTTTTGAATAAATAATTATTTATTTAGCAAATTAAAATATTATACATTAAGATAAGAATTATATAATATGCTTACAATTTTGAAAAAGCTTCCCATGCTGTTTTCCTGAGTTATATACAATAATTTGTACTTAGAAAGCCTTTCCATGAAAACATTTTCCAATTCAAACTTAAACCCAATAGACCACCTACTGCAGAATCTGGACATATAAATTCAAGAAAAGCAAAGATGATTAAATCTTTCATTTTGGATTAATGCATAAAGAAAATGTTAATTTAACAAGTAATCCATATGGTAGTATTAAGGAATAGCTTTTGTCTTCAACTGGCTTAGAACAGACTACTGCCAATTAATTATGTAAAATCAGTGTAAGCAAATGACACATCTAAATATGGTGGCATGTGTTCTCTTCCTTTTTAACAGTAATTAATGCAGCGTGGATTATCTGGGTAAGTGTGAATTTCTCAGACAAATAATCACCTCTAGTTTTTGTCTCACTACTCAACCTTGCTAGTGCAATGGCACTGGTGATCTGTTATTGATGCTATTGCAAATTCATTTGCATCTGAGTGTTACAAGTAGAGCTGTCAAAGTCAAATGTATCATAATTATAAAATAATTTATTTGCTCATATGAAAATTATTCACAATTTAAAGCATCTTAAAAACAACAAGTCTCTCCAGGCTGACTTGATGAAACTGCAAAACAGTGGTATAGGTAGACTAGGTTTGAATTACTACTTTAAAAGCTTCCACTTTAGTGACTTGTGCCAAATGCCTTTTACCAGCTGAATGCCTGTTGGGGAAATAACATTCTAGGTTCCGGATAGGGCCATTCCTGCCTGGGGTGCCATGTCAGCAAAATGAAACATAGATAACTTTGAAGTCCCCGTAAATGTTTGCTTGACCAGAAATGCAGTATACTCAGTCAGCTAATTCCTGAATGCCAAGAAAACTACACGTCTTCTCAATGCAGCCAATAAAGTAATTTTTCTTTGTCCCTTCCTTGTTCTTTATTCTTTATCATATGAAAGCTTTCTGTGCCCCCCACCCCCGCACCATTTTGCAGTTTTCTGAAAGGAGACTGTCCACTTCAGGAAGTCTTCCCTGTGTGCGGCTGCCCAATTCAATCAAACTTTATGAATAAATAGATACACACACAAACTTATATGCATATGCATATATATGTGTATGAGTATGTGTATGTATATGTATATATGTATGTATGTATTCCAGAAATGTTACGCTTTCCTGGGAAAATCCCAGGATTTATTAAAATACCAGGAAATATTCTGGATCCTAGAAAGATTCTGGGGAGTTACTGAAGTTCTAAGGAAGGTTCTCGGATAATGGAAATGTGAAGTGTGCAATGGTTGGCAGGTGTTAGAGAACTCACAAAGCCTCAAGGTAAGTCCACAGCATAAACCATGGGAGGAGTTGAGAAAATAAATTAAGATGAAAGCCTCTAACTTCAGAGCATAGGAATCTTTTGTTTCTACTCAATGGAAGATCTTCTCCCTGATATAAAAACGCATATTGAAGATACAGTTGGATGGGCAGGCCAATGCTTTGATATAATTCAGGTTACAAGCCAATTCTTTGAGGACATGAAAGCAACTGTCTTACAAATTGAGAACAATTTGTACAACTTGTCTGACAAATTCAGTCTTTACCAGAGCAGAAGAAACCCACCTATGTTTTACCAATCCAAGAACTCCCCATACTCATTTCAAAAGGCCTGTAGTTATTGTAAAAATTCTGTCCTTAGGACACAAAAGTGCTTTTGAAGGAACTTGCATTTCTTTCTGTATACCTTTGACAGTTAAATGTTCTATCTAGTTCTCTAGGAACTGAGCGCAATCTCTTTAAAGTGCAAACTTTGTGGTTATCAGACTGAACCCTGCTTTCCTGAGGGTGTCAGCTGATGGCCATTCCCAGTTTCTAGAGGCCATCTGCATTTCCTGGCTCATGGCTCCCTCCTCCATTTTCAAAGCCAGTACAGTTGGTTGCTTTTTTTCTCGTGGCTTAGTCATATCTTCAATCCACTCTATTGCCTCCCTGTTCCTCTTTTAACATTCATTTGATATATTAGGCAACCCAAATATTCTGGAATAATCTCTCCATTTCAAGCTCTTCGATATTAATCACCAAGGTTCCTTTTCCATATAAGTCCATTTGTGGACTCCAGGGATAAGGGCATAGATATCTTTGGAGGGGTCACTGCATTGCGTACCACACTGGGTATTGAAGAAGACAGAAGAATCAAAGTCAAGTAAGAAAAGACATTCAAGTGAAGGTCAAAAAAATTATCTACATTATTGGATCACAAAGATTTTGTGGCTGAAAACATGTAAATAATTTAGCTTAATTGTGGGCATTTAATAATTTTTCTTCAAGTTTAAAGAATGTGATATCCTCAATATCATCCCTCTTTCTAGGTTTTTTTTTCCCCACAGATAGTGCAACTATTTTCTTAAAAATTATTGCAATATAAAATACTGTGTAGGTTTTAATGTTGAGAAATTATTTTATTCTATGAAAAATAGTTTTTGATTGAAGTATTTGGAGAGGCTATATCATATAAATTTTTAAATATGAATATCTATCATTATGATGAATATTATTAGAATAGCAAAGGATTATGGGGAAACATGCAATTTCTAGGATTTTTAGGTTTCAGTTGAATTCAAGAGTTATAATTTACTTTTATTCCTATAATATTTTGTTCTTATTATTTATTCATTTAAGATTATATTGATAGTTAGGTCTTTAATTGGTCTGAATCTTCTCCTAAACTGTTGTACTACTGGAGTGTTACAGAACAGACCCATCGAAGAGGGACAAGATACTATTACCGATGGGTCCCCCTTCTCCTGGGGTCCCTTGTATTAGGTTTGCCTTGCCCACTGCCAGAGAAATTTAGTTCTCAATGCCAGAAATTGGTGAAAAGGAAAGGAATTATTTATTTAAAGTTTATACAGACTTAGAGTAATGACTTAATGTCTTCATTAAAAATCCCAAAGTCTCTTAAAACACCCATAAACCAACACAGTCCTTCCTTCCCCCCTTTGCCCAGTCCAGGGTACCATATCTCAGGAAAAGCAATAGAAGTCTGTAGCTCAGGTGGCCCCTGTTCTTCCCACTAATCCATGCTTTGCTGGCCAGCCTCCTGCGGATCCCAGCACCATCAGCTGTGTTGCCTCCTCAATCTCCAGTTCTTAACCCAAACCCACATGGCACCTTCTCCTGGCCCACCAGCAAGAGTACTTTCACCCCTTTCCATCCCTGCAAGATCTCTCCTGCTTCCTAAGCCATGTGGCAAAAGGAGCACCCAAAGCCTTGTGGTTCCAACCTACATGCAGCCATGCCTGGGTTTAAATCCCAGTGCCAATCTTCCTCTGCATCCCCATTTCCAACTCCTCCCATAATTGGCTATACCTTCTAGCATTCCCATATTTTTCCAGCTTTTCTGGGCTGCCATAGTAAGCCTGGGCAGGTGTGGTTCTGTGGTGTGGAGTCATCTCTAAGCTCTCATGCAGGTGCTGTAACCAGGGGGAGTTGACTCCTAGTTAAGTCATGGGTCAAAGTCACTCCAATCTCCCTGACTCAAAGCATGGCCACATAGTCATTTAACATATCCACGAAACCACTTTTAAGTGACTATTCCTGACTTTATTTGCAAAACTGTTGCTATGCAAAACAATGCTCATTCACTGTGCTCCATGTGTCCCATCCCTCAGTTCAGACTTATAGGGGTGAGGACACCCTACATTTTTAATATTTCCTGAATACCCTGAGTTCTAGACCCCATTACAAATCCCTCTTTGGCTGCACCCTGTTAATAAGAGGATGCTAATATTGCCTTTATCTTTTTTTCATTGACTTTACATAGTGCTTGACTTTCAGTAAGCATGCATTTTTCTATGCAAGTTGAATTTAGAGTCGAAACAAAGCTAGTATTTTTCTTTGCTTAGGTTTTAATTAGTTTACACTGAAGCAGTTATATCAGCCAAGCTAAATACCTATTAGTATGTTTCATACAAAATAGAATAACCTCAAGGAGCCAGTTTCACTTTCATTTGAACAGCTTTATTACTTTTTAGTGTGGAGTGGTAATGCTTTAGGGTAAAATGGAGCCCATTTGGCTGCAATCTTCTGATTGCTAAGTATTTTAACAAATGAGGAAAACTGTATAAATGTGTGCAAAAATATATGTAATAAAATTGTCCTGCACATTTAAGATGGTAGTAAGCAAACTTTTATTTTTAATCTAAATTCAGATATTGTTACTTCTTTTTTTTATTGTTGCTCAATTACAATTGTCCCCATTTTCTCCCATTACTCTCCCTTGCCCTAATAGCAAACATAACCAAGTGTATATTATTGAAGCTTTTATCGATAACTTCCTTCAAATTAATTTCAACAAAAACCTCAAAGGAGAAAAGTAGCATAAACTTGCTCAGTAAATTACAGGCCTACCAGTCTAATATAAAGATATGATATTTCTGTCACTAAAGAGAAGTGACAGTCTGTAGCTCAGTCTTATTCCATAAGTTCCATTTTTAAAGGGGTCTCCTTTCTACAGTAGTATTGAGTTTACCACTGGGCCCCTTTGGAGATTCTCTTGCTGTTATTTTTGGCAATGAGAAAGTGGACTATGCCTCCATACTGGATTCAAGGTTTATTGCTAGGTGTGCTGCTTCCACATTGAACCATCAGATATACTGTCCTGCCTGAACTGAGTAGAAGTTTTTCTAGTTTTGCACATAAGCAGGATTGGACTTCAACTAGTTCATGAAAATAATTTGCTGTGAAGGTAATGGTACATTTTATAGATCCAAAAGGATAGCCCAAAGCTGGCCATTAGGAGGAAATGAGACTAAGAACTGCAGATCTCCAGATTCTAATGCTTTTGCTCACCTCTGCTCCTATGTATGCTCAGTTCCCTCCCTTCTTCCTTTCATATTTATATATCAACTTCTACATCTACATCTACATCTACACCTACACTGGGTGGGCAAAAGTGTGTTTAGAGTTATTCATATGGGAAAAGGCATGCAGGTTAAGATTGTTACAATAGATTATTAACTCTGTGTTTTGCATACTCATAACTATAAACCAACATTTGCCCATACACACATTTCCCCTATAGGTACTGTTTTACTGGAGAACTCTGACTACTAATACACCTTTGTTGGAAACTGAGAATACACACTAGTCCCACATAATATTAATGCATTTTTGGTTCCCATTCCTGCTCTATTTTACAGTATTGACACTGACCCGTGTATGGAAATATTTGGCTATTTTGTACTCTAAAAATAGCCAGAAGGACACTGAGCAGACATTCAAATACATTCTAATTCCTAACTTTCTTCTCTGGCTCAAATTCTATAAAGCAGATTTAAAGAGGATGATCATAAAGGCTTCAGTTCACACTTCCCTTTTCTGAGGGAAACCAATGGATTCCCAAACCCTACTAGAAAGCAATTCCAGGCAAAAGTTACCTTTCTACTATCTATCAAATGAGACTGGCATCTCTAGGGTTAGGTTAGTCAAAATATAATTTTATCAATGACTATCAGCCTTAAATGAAAGCTCCACCCAATTAATGATAATTTGAAAAAAAGAGACTAGTTAGGATCAGTAGATTCTCCTTTGGAATTTGAACTAGAGATATGCCTATAAGATCATTCAATTATAAGTAAGGACAGAGTAGAAGGAGATTCAAAGAAAAGCAGATAGGGGGAGAATTGTTAAATCATATTGATTTGGTGAACTTAAGTGAGTCCCAACAACTCCTACTGTGATTATGGGACCCTCAAAGTATAAACCCACTATGTTTCCACTTTGGAGAGCCCTGGGTCTCTCTAAAGCCATCAACTATGTTTCCATTTGGGGGATAACTGGGTCTCTAACTATCTCTGGGTCAGTAATTGCTTAGTTTCTTTTACTGACACATGCTGTCTGATAAAACCCCATTATTACAGAGAGTCTTGAGTTTCCAGCTCATATTTCCAAACAGGAATAATACATATCCACTAAACACAAAGAAACAAACCAATTTAAAAAATTTAAAAAAAATAGTGTTCATGTGTAACCAAATAGAATTCAAGGAGAATATAGCACTGTGAAAACAAAGTGGTAATTCTCCCTGCGTACTGAGGTCTGCACTATAAATAGGAAGATATTGAACAAAGTTAATAACATCACATAAGAGCTACATAGTGTTTGGAACACTTTGCCCTTATGAGACTAATCAAAAAGTCTTATCAGAATGAACAGAATAGTGAGGGTAATTAGTTGAGGATTATCTTTAATAGATATTAATTTCATTTAGATCCATTAAGTGTGGGTAATTGGGTGGGTGATGTGGACTATAACAGAAAACATGGCTAAGTTGTGTGTAAGCAAAAGATTTATTTTAATGAAGAAAATAGACTGGATTTTAATGAAAATCTAAAGGGTAGCTAATTTTGTAGAAATCTAAGCAATCTTTTAAATATAAACTTAGCATTCTATTTGCAAAGTTTAGTTATAATTTATTGGAAAGTTTCATTTGATTTAAGTACCAGAATTATTTTCTTCACAGTTTTTGTTGTTGTTCAAGCATAGCTGTCTCCATTTTCTCCCCACCACTCCCCTGCTACCCCAGCCATTCCCACTTCCCACTGGTGATTGTACCCCCCTTTGATTTTGGCCATGTGTCCTTTATACATGTTCCTGGAAATCCTTTCCCCTTTTCCTCCTATTATCCTTTCCCACCTCCCCTCTGGTTACTGTCCATATATTCTTAATTTTAATGTCTCTGGTTATATTTTGTTTGCTTGTTTGTTCTGTTGATTAGGTTCCACTTATAGGTGAGATGGTATGGTATTTGTCTTTCACTGCCTGGCATATTTCACTTAGCATAATGCTCTCCAGATCCATACATGCTGTTGCAAAGGGTAGGAGCTCCTTCTTTCTTCCTGCTGCATAGTATTCCATCATGTAAATACACCATAGTTTTTTGATACATTCATTTACTGATGGGCATTTAGGTACCAGAATTCTATATCTTTAAAATATATTTTTGTTGTGTTGCTATGGAAATAGAATTTATTCTTTAAGTACAAAAATCAAGCATTTGTTTTACAATTAGTTTATGCTTTATTTCAAGCTATGATGCATAACAAATATAGCGATATTATCTAAAGATATTTGTTAAATTTTAAATCATTATTTAAAAGTAGTCTAGCCCTGGCTGGTGTAGCTCAGTGGATTGAGCACAGGCCTGCGAACCAAAGGATCATGGTTCGATTCCCAGTCAGGGCACATGCCTGGGTTGCAGGCCAGTTCCCAGCAGGGGATGCACGAGAGGCAACCATACATTAATGTTTCTCTCACCTCTCTCCCTCTCTCCTTCCCTTCCCCTCTAAAAATAAATAAATTAAAAAATGTTTTAAAAAGTAGTCTAGCCTTTTATAGTGATATGGAAGAATACCATCTCTAATTATCTTTATTTGAGATCAAAAGACTGGGCAATATTTTCTAGTAATATGCTCAACATTTTCCATGGGTTAGTCCTTTGTTAAATTATTTCAGCAAGCTATATTTATTAAATCAAAATTATGTTCATTGATTTATTTATTGAGTGCTTACATAGTACTAGGCATTATTTCTATTTTTCAATAAAAGTGGTAACTACCTTTTATTTAATTGTTTATATGTTGCAGGCAATGTATTGTATTTCTTATATACATTATCTCATTTAATTGTTATGACTTTCATACACAAAGAAAGCACTAGTGTTAAAAGAACAAATAAAAACAAGATTTGGTGATACAAACAAACTTTATTTATTTTATCAAGAGGACAGTCTCCTTTTGGAGAAGTGCAAAATAAGATGGAAGGCCAAGAAACTTTTGCAGGATAAAGATTAAAGAATGAAGAAGAGACAAACAGAAAATTTGTAATTGGCTGGGGCTGAAGAACCAACCTGCTTTGGCTGGAGAAGGCCCAGAGTTAGTTTGGCATTTGGATAATGGCTGCATTTCTGGTCAAATGGAGCATTTATAGGGACACAAACGTTATCTAAGTTTCAGTTTGTTGACTTTACACCCTGGGCAAGAGTGGCCCCATCTTTGAGAAAGTTCAACAATTCTCCACTTTTGACTATCCTCTTGATCATTCAAAGGGTTTGATAAAAAGTATGTCTTAGCATGACTCTTGGTTATCATTGCCCCTTTGGATCTCAGTGCAGTATTCACAAGCGATGATATTAGACTGCCATTCTTGGACTTGGGTACATTCTTTTGTCTTTTGTTGTTCCAATAAGTGAGACCATACATATTTCACCTGCCTCTCAGCCCTTTTTTTTTTCTATTACTTAATCCATCATGCAATCTACACGTATTTCTTAAACTCCTATCATGCAGCACATAAACTCTAAAGTATCTATCAGCTCTAAAAATGTGTATGTGCTATGGTTCTAATCAAGAAAACAAAAAAGCAAGCAAAATATAACCAGAGACACTAAAATAAATAACAAACTGACAGTAACCAGAGGGGAGGGGGAGGGGGGGGAGGGGGATAATGGGGCAAAGGAGTGGAAGTGTCATCAAGGAACGTGTATAAAGGACCCATGGACAAAGCCAAAGGGGTGTAGGATTGAGGGTGGGAGGTAGTGGGGCAGGGGAAAGTGGTGGTGGGAAAATGGAGACAACTGTATTTGAACAACAATATTTTTTAATTGCAAGAAAAATAAAGAAGAAAATTGGATTACTAATTCCTAGTAATAACTTCCAGAGAACTAATGGATTTATGAGGGATATGATATGTATGCACAAATAATTCTAACATAACAGAATGTAGCAAATGTTACAATTTGCAAAAGTAAATGTCATGGGAGTTTAGAAAAAGGAGAGCTCAATTTCAATGGAGGGATGTTAGACTTGGGGTAGAATTCAAGTTAGGCCTTGAAATGAATATGATTTCTGATACTGACAAAGGGAACAGGTTCATGGAGGTAAAGACTATTCACATGTGCAAAGTACCAAAAAGACAGAAGAAATGGTGTGATTTTAGACTCCATGATTGACCCATTTTAATGAAATTTTGAGACAAAGAAAAATTAAGTTGAAATGGAAGTATTGGTTTAGAACAGAGGGTAGCCATTTTTTAATAAATCACAAGACTAATATTTTAGATTTTGAAGGACATACAATATTTATCAAAATTACTTACCACTTCCATTATAGCAAGAAAGCAACTTAGATAAAACATAAACAATTGTGCATGGATGTATTCCAATAAAACTTCACAAAGACAAGAAATAGTTGAATGCGATCCATATGGTTTAGTTTCCTCACTGCTGACCTAGATTATAAAAGGTATTCACATGCTAATACAAAATGTTGATGTACATACAAGAAAATATACACAAAGTGGAGATGAGGTGGCAGATGGCACTTTGATGGGGATACTTGGCTGAGAATAAGAGGTAAAGAAGCTATTTTCTTTTTTATGAACAATGAAAGAAGATTCTCTGTCATCCAAACTCGAATCAGGCTCCTCTGAGCTTTCTTTCAACTATGCGTTAACCTTTTAGCAAGAAAGCTGTGAAGTTAGGTTAGCCAAATATCCAAAATATCTGATCACCCTCAATAGCTAATCAGGTCCCTTATGTTTTACGATCCCCTCCAGGGCCATCCAATCACTCAGGCCTGTTTTCAGCCAGAATCAGGTTAGGTTGGTTTAGCCCAATTGCCTGCTTACCTGTTGTTTCCTCTTAGTCATTTTCCAATCACTAACCCTCATCTGCTCTACCTTCCCACTTTTTTTTGTTGTATTTGGAGATGAGCCCAATTTCTCCTCGACATGGCAAAACCTCATTGCCCCTTCTCACTTGAATAAAATCTGCCTTAATGCTTTTAACAAGTGAATGAATGGGTTTTAACACATATAAATGACAAAAATTATAAATTGTCAAGATTCTAACTATCTATCATCTCTCTGTCTACAGTTGCAAAGTAGTCATAACTGATAAAATCGATAAAAAACATGTTTACTTATTATACCATTAGTCTTAAACCAATTGATTTTTATTACTAGACCTATCATCTAAAATTATTTAATTGGATTTTCAAACTAAAATAGAATACCAAAAAATTTTTAAATGTTTTGTGGTACACTCTAACAAGGGGAACATCTTATTTTATGGCAGTGACAATATTTGCTCTCTGTGGTTAATGCCATTGTTATTCAAAAGCCCAATTCATTGCATTATACAAAATCATTCTTCTTTCCTCAGAAAGATGTTAGTTATTACAGCAAGGCAAATAATCCTAACAATCCCCTAAAATATATTTTAAATAAAATAGTTTACTTAACTATTAAGGGTATAGGTATCTGACCTTGAACTCCAGTTTAAGAACAGGTTTCAGATATGGGCATTTAACACAGACATTCTTGCTAATAAGACATATAAAATATCTCTAGTTCTGAAAGTTTTGTAATTTTAGGATGTGAGGTTGGTTTTAATATAAACTCATAAACTACTGATTAAGTTCCATGAGAATGCCTTTAATCTTTTCCAAGCTATGACATGCCTATTAACGTCCGTGTGGCAGATCCTTTTTAATTGGGGAAGCCTTTTTTTTTTTTTTTTTGAAATTGACTGTATAGGAAGTCAGAGAGTGGGAGGCATATCATACCTTTTAAGTGTAGAAAATTAAAATCGATATTTTCTAATGTGTTCTATGTACCAGTACAGTACAATATGATACTTGTTTGTATACACACAGAATTGCTGAGGCTGGCCATTAATGTGTACATTGTTTTCCCCTCATTATGTTTGATTCCAGATATTTTCCTCCGGCATATCCAAACATTGGATAATAAAACAAGAGGTTTGTTACTTTAAAACATAAAAAGTGGATTTCAGGGATTCCAAATGACTTAAGAAGCATATCATAAAAGAAAGGTCTAAGTTATCTTGACTCCAAGTTAAGTGTTCTATTTGAGAAAATTAATATTCTTCATCATTCACACAGCCTTTAGCAGACATATCCAATATAAGCAGTATCCTTCCTTTCTGCTTTAATCTTCCCAATATAACATTAAAACGTGTTGTATAGAGGGCCGTTAAACCCTCAAACTTGCATTACATAGTAATAACATCAAGGCTCTCTTTTGTTCAGCAGTAATTGGATTCTCTAACTGTGATAAACTGCTTTGCCTTTGGCCTTCTAGGTTAGCCATTTAGGAATTGGATTATTGTCTCATAAACAGAGGAGCAATGATATCATTGCTTAATTATATTCATTATTAAAAGTTCTGAATCATGTTATTATCAGGGAAAGGACAACCGATAGTACTTGAATGAATGGCTCACAAAGAGCATTTCAATTTATTTTGTGTCAGGAAAAAAATAAAAACATATTTGGAGAATAACACACAGAATGGAAACAGTAGCATGCCCTGTTTAAGAGTCTGGGGTTTGGAAACAGAAATGTGTCGATCTCTACTACATTTACTTACCATCTGACTCTAGACATTTCATCTGTAAAACATGATGTATCATAGAAGGTATGCTCGGAGCCTGTACAATTATCAATGTCACCCAATAAATGTAATTAAAATTAATTTAAAAAATAAATCAAATTATTATTCTTTGTACAGTTTAATTATAACTTTCCTAAAGAAACTAAAAATGTAGTTTCTCTGATAAACTTTAAAGATTTTCTCAAAAAATTAACAAAACACGCATCTAGTAATAGTCTATAGTTACTGTTAAAATAAGATGAGATTATGTGTGTTTCATGTTTAATATAGTGCCTGACATCTAGCAAGCATGCACTCACTTGTTACACTTTAAAATAATGTTTATAATAATGATGATTGGATCTTAGTCAATTCAAAATATCTTTAAGTTCAATGAAAAATCTAAAATTATTGCAGCACCATTATACTAGTTTTTCACACATAAATATACAAAATTCTGGGTTTGGGATTATTATATACTGTATTTCCCATCTACTTACATGGATGCTATGTACAAAGTTCTAAGCTAGTATCTATCAATCATGACAAATTCATTCAATAAATAATAAATATTTATTTAATGTCAGACAGGATGAGGGGAAATATAAAACATAGTTTATACTTTCAATAAGCCATCAAAATGTGATTAGTGCTATGAAAAGAATGAGATGAATAAGACAAGTCTCAAATATGAGGGCCATTATCATAGGGGAAAGTGCATGGGAAACTTACTGTAAAACAAATAAGTGATGGAAGAGTTTGAGTTAAAAGGGAGATATTGTTGGGAGGCTGATGACATTCTACCTGAAGGAATCAGAGACAATGTACTGAGAGCTATGCCTTTATTTTTTTCATTTTTAAAAAAAATATATTTTATTGATTATGCTATTACAATTGTCCCATTTTCCCCCCTTCATTCCCCTCCACCCTGCACAACCCCTCCTACCTACATTCCACACCTTTAGTTCATGTCCATGGGTATTACATGTAAGTTCTTGGCTTCTCCATTTTCTATACTATTCTTAACCTCCCCCTGTCAGTTCTCTAACTACCATTTATGCTACTTATTCTCTCTACCTTTCCCCCCTCTCCCCTTCCCTCTCCCCCACTGGTAACCCTCCATGTGATCTTCATTTCTGTGATTCTGTTCCTGTTCTAGCTGTTTGCTTAGATTATTTGTTTGTTTTTAGGTTCAATTTTTAATAGGTGTGGGTTTGTTATCATTTTACTGCTCATAACTTTATCTTCTTTTTTCTTAGATAAGTCCCTTTAATATTTCATATAATAAGGGCTGGGTGGTGATGAACTTCATTAACTTAACCTTATCAGGGAAGCACTTTATCTGCCCTTCCATTCTAAATGACAGGTTTGCTGGATAAAGTCATCTTGGATGTAGGTCCTTGCTTTTATTCACTTGGAATACTTCTTTCCAGTCCCTTTTTGCCTGCAATATTTATTTTGAGAAATCAGCTGACAGTCTAATGAGCACTCCTTTGTAGGTAACTGTGTCCTTTTGCTGCTTTTAAGATTCTCTCCTTATCTTTAATCTTGGGTAATTTAATTATGATGGGTCTTGTTTTGTTCCTCCTTGGGTTCACCTTCTTTGGGACTCTCTGAGATTCCTTGACTTCCAGAAAGTTATGCCTTTAAAGTTAAAGTTTTCAACAGGTAAAGAATAAGGGAAGAGCATTTCAGATCAATTAGTAATGAACAAATATAAACAGTTATACAACTTTGTAAGTTTATTTATAGAGCAGCGCTATGTTAGATAAATTTAGAACAAGCAGAAAGTGTCAATGTTGAATTAAATTAGGATATAATAAAAATTACAAATAAAAGATACAGTGTAATGGGCTATGAATTATGTAAAACAGAATTGGAAGACAGAAAATTAAGGATAAAAATAAAGTTGAGAATTTTATAGGAGTGATAGACTGATTGTATCAGAAGCATATGAAAGAGGAATGTAAACATATGTTGTGTTCCAAGTTCATGTTGCAGTGGAGACAATAATGCAGACTCATTAATTGAAATGTAAAGAGAAGAAGGTGATATATATGACATAGGAGAAGATAACATGTTTTAATTCAGAAATGTTGAACATCAGATACTAATAGGATATCCAAGAAGAAATGAGTAATAAGTATAAAATACAGCATACATGTTGTACCTTCCAAGTGATAGGGAAATTAATTGAGATCATATGTTGTGGATGCTGAGAAAAATATAAAGAATATTTAAACTATACATTTATAGGTGATAGGGGAAAAGGGACACAGAAGTCAAAAAAATAATATAAAAACTAAGATAACATAAAGTCTCAAAGCCATAAGAAAAAAGTCCAGGAAAAGATAACAGTTAACACATATCAAATACCTCATTAATATCCAGCAATGAGAAATAAGAAAATATTTGGCAATTAGAGAAGTGACTCAAGCCAAATGGTAAGATAAAATATATTTTAAAGACGAGTGAATGAGAGACAAGGAAGAAGAATCAGTAATAATCAAGATAATAAAATAGAGATTTAAAAAGTGTGTTTTATTTCAACTTGTTTTAAATAATTGTAGGAATCTACCACCAAGTGGTAACTGAAGTTATGAGGAAGCAGTAGTACTCAATTAAATCAATTTATAGAAGAAGCAAGAAAGGATTTAATCATTGAAATATTCTTTAAGTTTTCATTGTGAGTGTAGTATTTTCAGATACTGGGATAAGTGTTGAATATACAAATGTATTCTGAGTATACAATCTCCTGCAAGAGACAGAAACAAAAGAAATGATGATAGTATGGTGTATTGTAGCTCAAATACATATACATATGTATTATATGAGGTTGGTCCCGAAGGTAACCAGACATTTAATATGAAAAATAGAGGCATTTATTAAAGAAAGTACAAGATACAAAAACATTGTATACAGGACAATGACACCTCAGTCCTGTTCAAAGTAGGCACCTTGGGACCTCACACAGTTTCATATTGCCATCAGCTGCCCGTAGTATTGTCCCTGAATCTCATCGAGGATCTGAAATCTCTTCCCTTTCACAGGTGATTTTGGTTTGGAGAAGAAAAAACAGAATTTGCAGGGCACCAAATCTGGATTGTAGTGGTCCTGAGTCACCTGGGTGATTTGACGTTTTGCCAAAAAATCCCTGCATGAGACATGACGCATGTGTCAGGGCACTGTCATGATAAAGCTGCCAATCACTAGTTGCCCATAGCTGCAGCCTTTATGAGTCATCCAATAGTTTCCACAGTGTAATGTTCAAGCTTAATGCAAAATTTGATGCATATTCTTTGTTCTACTTGCTCAGTCATTTTGAATGAGAGAGCCACACAGTACACATGCTCACTGAACAGCATCTACCACCCCTAATGACTAGTACAGTGAAGTTGCCATTGTTGGAGCATGCATATTCCAGTCCACTATCCTTGGCTACCAGGTTACACTGATGCCATGCAAACTCATCTACTTATATTAACAATGGCTGGACTTCTTCCAGACAGACTTCATATAATATATATTATTATATATAATATATTATGAATACCAAAATTTATTTGTTTATAAGTCTTCCTAGAGTAGATGAGATACTTGGCAAGGAAGACTTCCATTTTTGGCTGAAGTTGAATGAATATAAACAAATGAATATAAACAAATAAACATTCATGAATTAGAGACAAGAAAAGAGGTAATCTAAGTAGAGGGAAGAGCTTCTGCGGTAGCTTTGAGTACTAATGTAGAAGTCAATTTGAACATTCTGTTTCCCTTATGAGGCTAGCACTTGGAAAATTTAGCAGGAACTACCAAGTATTTTTTACAACTTTTTTGAGGTATAATTGACAAATAAAGTGATAACACATTTAAAGTGTACAATGTGATTATTTGATATATGTAAAGAAAATTAACATCTATTACCTCTTATATTTACTTCTCATACTTTTTTTTTGTGAAAATGCTTAAGATCAATGCTCTTAACAAATTTAAAACATAAAATGTAGCATTATCAATCAATCATAGTCACCATGCAATATATTAGATTATCAGAATTTATTCATCTTATTCATGAAAGTTTGTACCCTTTTATCAACCTCCTTCATTTCCTTCACTGTGCCCCAGCAACTACCATTCTACTCTGTCTCTGTATGTCTGTAGGTTCAAATA
Organism: Anoura caudifer; assembly: GCA_004027475.1. NCBI lineage: Eukaryota > Metazoa > Chordata > Mammalia > Chiroptera > Phyllostomidae > Anoura > Anoura caudifer. Next base: position 20,294 of record PVKU01009070.1, on the reverse strand, counting down.
CATATATTTATAGGTTCAAATATATATACATATTTTTGAAACTACAGACATATATACTATGTATAATCACATTTGACTATATATTACTGTCTAATATATACTATATATATTAGATTCCACATGTAACTGATATTTGTCTTCCTCTAGACAATATCTTCTAGGTTCATTCTTGTTATCACAAATGGCTGTTGTTTTAAGGCTAAATAATATTCCATTGTATACACATATCACATTGTCTTTATCCATGCATCTGTAACAGATACTTAGGTTGTTTCCATAATTCAAGGTTGTTTTCTGTTAATAATGCTTCAAGCAACATAAGAGTACAAATATCTCTTTGAGATAGGGATTTTATTTCCTTAAGATATTTACCCAGAAGTGGGATTGCTGTATCATATGATAGTTCTATTTTTTAACTTTTGGAGGAAACTTTATGCTTTTTTCCATATTGGCAATACCACTTTACATTCCTAGTAACAGTACACAAAGGGTTTCCTTTTCTCTACAACCTTGACAGCAGTTTTTTTTTTTTGTCTTTTTGATAACAATCATTTTAACAGGTGTAAATCTCTTCTTTTTCTTTTCAACATTTTATTTTATTTTATTATTATTTTTTTTTTAGAGAGTGGGGAAGAGGAGAAGAAAGAGAGGGAGAGAAACATCAATGTGTGGATGCCTCTTATGTGCCCCCTATTGGGGACCTGGTCTGCAACCCAGGCATGTGCCCTAACTGGGAATCAAATTGGTGGCCCTTTGGTTCACATGCTGGCACTCAATCCACTGAGCCACACCAGCCAGGGCTGTATCTTTCTTTTCATGTGGTGTCCTTGTTTAACTTTGATATCAGTGTAATTCTGGCCTAACAAAATATTTTTAAATTATTTCTTCCTCTTTGAATTTTTTAAGGAGTCTGAGAAGAATTGATGTTAATTCTTTTTTTTTTTCTTTTCTTTTTGATTTTTGAGAGAGGGGAAGAGAAGGAGACGGAGAGAAACATCAATGGGAGCGAGAAACATTCATTGGTTGCCTTCTGTATGGAGACTGAACCTACAACCCAGGCATGTTCCCTGGCTGAGAATCAAACCAGCAACATTTTTGTCTGTGGGACAACACCCAACAGAACCACACCAGCCAGGAGGACTTTAGTTCTTCCTAAATGTTTGATAATATATACCAGTAATGCCATCCAGACTGAAATTTCTTTGTTGTGAGGTTTTTGATAAGTGACTGAGTCTTTTAACTCAAACTTGATTGTTCAGATTTTGTATTTATTCATGATTCAGTTTGGTCAGTTATAGATTTCTGGAAATTTATCCAGTATTTTTAGTTTATACAATTTGCTGGTATATAATTGTTCATAGTAGTTTCTTATGATCTTTACTGTTCCTGTATTAGCAGTTGTATCGGCCCCTCTTTTATTTGTGATTTTGTTGAGTCTTCTATCTTTTAATATTAGTCTAGCTAAAGTTTCATCACTAATGTTTATGTTCTTCATTTTAAAAAGCCCTTATTTTTGTTGATCTTTCTATTGTTGTTTTAGTCTCTATTTCATCTCTGAACCTTTTTATTTGTTTTCTTTCCACTAATTTTGGCCTTAGTTTTGTATAATTTTCCTAATTCCTTGAGGTGTAAGATTAGGTTGTTTATTTGAGATCTTCCTTTTTTTTCATATAGGTATTTATTGCTATAAGCTTCCCTGTTAAACTACTTGTGCTGTGTTCTATAATTTTTGATACATTGTGATTTCCTTTTTTTAAGACCTTTTTTATTTCCCTCTTAATTTCTTCCTTGACCCATTGGATGTTCAGGAGTGTGTTTAATGTTCATGTATCTGAATTTTCCAGTTTTCTTCTTGATATTGATTTCAAGTTTCATACCATTGTGATCAGAAAGGATGCTTGGTGTGATTTTGATTCCCTTAAATTTAAGACTTTTTTTTTTTTGGTAGATCAGCACAATCTGGGTACAAAAGATGGCGTGATGTAGTGAGCAGTGCTTCTCCATATCACCATCAGACCTACTGCTGTGTGTCTGCACGAGAAATGCCAGCTGCATTTTCTTCCTAGCTCAGCATGTAAGGCTGAGTGGCCTCATTACCCTTAAACAACCAATTAAAATGGTATATTAAAAAAAAGGAAAACCATCTGTTCTTAGAAGGGTAGTAGAAATGGATGTCTGCCAAAGTTCTAATATAGGGTTTGAGTTCTTTCTAATATTGGTTAATATATGTGTAACATTTGATTTTATATATTACTTATATTTAATCCCACGATGCATCTAGGAGGCTTGATCTGAGACCCAGTTGGAGAATACCTTCTATAATACTACCTGATTGCTCACTGTAGTCTTGGCATTTTCAGCATATTTTTGTCTACCTTGGCCCAATTTTTGTTTTACATCTATTTTAAAAAGTTTACTTCTTCATTCAACCAAGCCTCTATCTTCTTTATCTACCATCTATCACCTATCATCATCTGACATATCTACATTTACTTTTACTAATCTTTTCTATAGAAACTAAATATCGCTTCTTTCCTTTCTGGATTCCAGTATATAGGTTTAACTAAGAATGTTAAATTAAATATTTGTAAAGAAGTTTATAGCTAAAAAAATTAGATATGGAGGACATATTTTTTGGTGAATTTTTCTGCATGTTGAAAATATTTGCTTTAAATATCTACAGAAAACAATTCTAACTCAATGGCTTGTGCACTGATGTGGATATGTGTGGATATGTGTGCCCATACATGTGTAGTTATGTCCCTGTCTAAACTAACATATGCAAGTGGGTATATATATGTATATGCATGTATATACATATATGTATATATACACACATAGGAATTAAAGCAATCCAGCTTTGTTTTATTCCCCCAATGAAAAATGGAGTTCTAGATTTTATAAGTATTTAAAATGATCTATTTGCTCAAATGCATAAAAAAAGAATTAAAGTGAATTCAAGATTTATTTTAGAATAAAAGCCAACAGTAATTAACCAGTAATAAAAAGGTCTAGCTAATTTTAAACATGTGAAGTAGTTTTAGAAATCTTGTGCAATATATTCTACAAACCCACAGTAACTTGCATGAAACTCACCCTAGTGAAACTCATATGAAGAGGTTAAATTTGCTCTCACCAAGTTGGTTCCCCTTATTTTGAAATAAATATTCAGATGTTTATTTATTTATTTACTCTGTTTTAGCAAATAATTTCAGAACTTCTATGTAACTTTTGATCAGGAATAACTTTTTTCCCCGAAAAGAACCTAATTTCTGGATTTTATTTTGAATATTAATTTTATAACATTTATACTTAGACACTTTCTTCAGAAGAAGCTAAACACTCTTCACTAAGATGGATCCATTTGGGCTCAGGGAAGTCACTAGTATATGTGGACTCATGAACATACTCACTTGTCTAGGAAATCCTATAATCTTCACATAATTCATGTTTAACAAACTACTAAATATAGGTTTATGGGAGTTACCATATCTTCTAATAATTTAATTTACTTCCAATGTGGTTCTAGGGTTAATTTTTTGAACATTTTATCAGGGAGGAATTTTTGTTTATAAATTTTTGTTCTTACAAGGTCATTTTCTTTCCAGTTCTAGGAAATACCTGCCTTGTTCTCTGTTCTCTTATACATCTTTCTACAATAATTCCTCTCATTTCCCATGCACTTTATTGACTCCATTTTTGTGGCTGTAGGTGTGATCTTTGGAGTTACAACATTTAAGAAAAGCTGCGCTCTTCAAAATATCTGCCACCTGCTACTCAGGGAATAGTGTTTCCCATTTGTACCTATTGTAAGTCTTTGCACTAGCCTCCATTCACCTCTCACAAAGCCATAGTCAAGGGTTACATCTCCACTGGCTTTTGAAAAGAAAAAAAAAAAAACTACTTAAAAGCATTTTTTACATTATGTTAAACCCTATTTAAAAATATATCTTTAATAAAAAGTAATATATATCAATAATACTATTTGAGACTTTCTAAAACTTCCCCTTGTTTATAGTATATTGAGATCACCATTCATCAGTTTTATGTAGACAATATTATATTAATGTTGCTTTTGAGATGGCACTTTGCTAAATCCAGTGTTTATTATTGGGCACAAAAATATGTGTTCTTATTGGTTGCTTTGTGATTATCTATGTATTTCATTTTACTTGTAGCTGGTATTTACTCATTTAAAATCTGGCACCTAACACTGGTTATGCAGTGATCACCAAGAAATATGTAGCCTCAAGCTTAATTGAGCGCATACAATATCTTTGTTTCACAGAGACGATATCATGTTTTCAACAATTCCATGGTTTCCCCCTGCCACTCAAGAAGATTACATGTACCAGCTCACTTGAATTTGTGTTACGGGCATGTGATGGAGCTGCGTCCAAAGTTATGCTAATCAAAATAATGTATATCACTTCCAATCCCATCCAATGAAAACCTTGCTTGATACTTGACATTCTATCATTTCATCCACATAGACCTTGAAAGCTCCATGATGAAGATGACAGCATTATAAGATGGAAGCAGCCTAGATCCCTGAGTCTCAAATTGTAAGAGAGCTTCCAGACATACAATGTGATGTTAATAGAAAAAATAAAATATTATATGTTAATCAATTAAGATTGGTGTTTGCTACATTAGCAGATTCTGACTAATGCAAATAAGTATAAGAAGACATCAAGCCTTCTTTTAAAACAGTAAAATCTAAAGTTCAGAAGCTATTGTCAACAATGGTAAGATATTTACATAAAGGAGAAACTAGTACATGCATGGCCATGACCTCTTTAGGAAGCTCATCTTGAACAATGTGTATTTCATTTTTATATTTGCTTGGTTTTTGTTCCAATGAGAAATATGATGCTGCATCTGATCAGGATAGCCCACCTGGGGAGCACTCTCCCCATGGATGTGTACGCTGGGAATACACAAAGGGTGACAGAAAGTGACTGTGAATGTATGGGCCTCTAATGTGCTAAAGCACAATACTCTGAGTGTACAGATGGAACAAATATAGAAATATGAATAAGATTTCATTAAGAATATTTTTGCAAGCATAGCATAATTTTGTACCTGAAGGAATACATAGAAAGTGTTTATTTTGAGAGAAAGGAAACTAATGTTTATACATTTGTACACATAACTTTGCAATGTATATACTATAATATCATTTATATACATTATGGCATGTAAGGCTCAATGAACATTACAATTTATTTTCCCACTGAAGAGGAAACAGTAAGTCAGAAAATAAATAATTTACTCAAGAATTACAACCAGGTGGATCTAAATTTCCATCTTACGAATTTCTAATTATACCTCTATTCCTTGTTACTATCAAATAACCTTTGAAATTCACTAACTGGTGAGACCATTTTACTGCATGTGCAGATGCAATGCCATTACCTACACTTCATAGTTTGTTCACTGACAATATTTTTCATGTTAGACAGTGAGATTGTGGGTAGAAGAGATAAATTCCATTTATATATTTACTTATTTATTTAAAATTTTAAATAATTTTATAAATTTCAAAGTGCATTAGTAGTTATTGATTTTTCTCTTTAATTTTATATTTGATTAGTCATAACGATAACACACAATTGAAAAATTAACATTTGATCCTGAGAATTGATGCAAGAATTTCAAGTTTGATTAACAATTTTTGTCATGTACTGCCTACAGATTATTTTGAAATAAGAGAATTACTATATTTACCAGATATACTATCGACATCCTACATTGTTTCATTGCTGTGTTGTTGTTGTATAAAATGTTCCCTGGTCTTTACAAGCTTCTAGTCCTTCCATTACATACATAGTTGTTTTTTTATTTGAAAATACTTGATTTCAAGGAATATGTGAAGCCAATGCCAACTTGTTTAGAAATAAGAGGTAATGGTGAGAACATGGGAAAACAAAGTTCCAGATCTTCATTTCAGCTGTCTCATAATTCTCTCCCATGATGCTTTAGTCAGAGTAGGAGACAAGTACAATGAGTCGATTTATTTAAATATTGTTTCTTTTCACTGTAAGGATACTCTTTTATAAATGTGTAGAAACAAATAAGTTGAGTGAATAGCTAAATGTGTGTAGGAAGAGGAAAAAGAAGTAGGAAAAACACACCTACAAAATATTTCAACTGATTAAATCTCTGGAGAATCAGCTGATCATGCATTTCCTTGTACCTTTGAACAAAGGAGACCCCTATAAAACACATTCACACACCAAGTTATCCTCTTCTTTCTGATGCTAAATTTAAAACTTCAGTTGTATTTTATGCTGTCAATTCTAATATTGTGGTATTTTTGTGTATTTGCAAAATTTGATATAATAGCAGTGCTCTTCACTACCTATACACCATCTTGTCAAAAGCAGATCTTTATGGAATGACATGGTTGAATGTGACAGCTTTTTCACCTTTGAATATTTGACAGTGTTTCTTATGGAAATGACAAAAAATGAAGGCTTGGCAAGCCAATGATGCTTTTTTTAAAAGTATATTTTATTGATGATTATTACAGTTGTCCCAATTTTTCCCTTTTGCCTCCTCTACCTGGTATACCCCTTTCCCCCAGCAATCCCCCACCCACTTAGTTCTTGCTCATGGGTCATGCATGTAAGTTCTCTGGCTTCTCTATCTCCTATATTATGAAAACAAAATTCTCCTGGTGTGATAATTATCTTAAAAATCTCTAAGTGAATTGACATTTGAGCTGCACTGTCAGAGGAGAGCAATGCTAGATCACATCCTTCTGCTCATAAAACTTGAATAACTTGTAGAGTGAAGTTTTAGCTTCTTAGAATGTCAGTTATATTTCTTCAAGGTATAGTCTCCATCTGCTTCTCTATAGTCAGCCTTTACCTCCCTCCATTCTTTACTTGTTTCTGCAGCTGTAGTGGAAATACCTGCCAATCTGTAAACCCAATGCACAGTTGAATTACACTGTGCCAAGGTGTGATCTAAAATGCAGACCCTTAGTCTCACCTCTTAGCTCAAATATGGATTAGAACAAGAGACACTAGTGTGGAGGAATAATTTTCTTAGCTAACAAGAGAGTGAATATGACCAGCTGCTCTTCCCTCATTTTAGGTAGAGATATCAGAAAATTACAGCACATGAATTTCAATTCTTTATAATATCAAGACTAATTATTAATCATTAGGTTGCCCTTATGATAGCTATTTTTCAAAAAATAGAACTTCTGTATCTGTTCTTGGAAATAAAAAATTTAGTATATACTTAACTTCATAAACTTTTATTTTTGTAATTAAAATTCTAAGAATTGTATTATTTTCATCCCATATTGTTTGCAGGTATCTCATATAATGCCTGTTTAATATTTTGCTATTAATTACTCTCTAGGTAATATTAACAGTCCTGACTACTTGGAAAAATGGCATTTGCCAATCATGTTCAACTTTATTTCTATCTAAATACAAAACATTTAAAGAACATAGAATATTTCTAATTAGGGAAAAACATTGAAGGAAAATGTAATTTTATATTTTAAAGAAACTTTTTACATACTTCACATTTGAAAAGGTTTTTGTGCAATTTAATGACTGACTAATAGGTAACTCCCAACAATTAACTTCTATTATGTTTTTTGTGTGAATAAGATGTACAGTGCTTCAGTATAGCTCTAGTTAATCATGATTGATGCAGATTTGTGAATCATCTTTGCTTTTTAAAAAAGTTATTAATTTTTATTAATAAAAGAACTTTCATTTCTTAACACATTTTTAGGCTTTTAAAGTATAAATTGTATAAATTTTAAAGACATTTTTCACATAAAAGTTATAGCACAATTTACATTAAGACACTGATTTCATCTGCTCCCAGACCATAAGTGGCTCGCTGAATCCTGAATAATGGTTATCATTAGCTCATAGATTATTAAAAAAATTAAATATATTCCTTCTATACATTGGATTCTCAAAAAATTTCATTGAAGTTTACACTTCAGATTGAAGGCTTACGACTTCATCATAAAGAATTTGTGTACTTATGTATATCACATACAATGATAAAAACAACTATAATTCAGGTCATGAGCAAAGGTGTTATGGAAGACCCGACAATTGAACTGAATTTGAAGGAAAGAAAGACTTTAAGAAGTAAGGATGAAGTAAAAAAGTATTTTATGCAGACTAAATAATAATGAATAGTGTCTTGGGTTTTAAACCACATCTTGTTATTTCTATTTTTGTCATTAAGTACTAAAAACAAATTATAAGGCAGTGTGTCCCCCAAATGGGCAATTTAGGGAATAGCTGCTTAGATATAAACTAATGTTAATAAGAATAATCAGGTAAAATTCTCTTAGATAATTTCAGAAATGAAGATCAAGCTGAGAATTAGAGAGATGATATATTAAATAGTTCAATAATCAAAACATAAAACAATGTCCTAAGTAGTGGAAGCAGCAATAGAGATCAACACAGATTCAAGTTTAACTTAAAAGAATTGACAGAACTTGGTGATTCATTCATTGCGGGCTGAAAGTTTTAGTCTAAATGCATAGAAAAAATGTTATTTTAACACAAATAAGGAGGTAAGAAAGAAAATGCATAGGCAAGGTAGCTAAGCAGAAAGAATAGAAGATTTGGGTTGAAGTTTGGACAAAGGAGAATAAAATTATTTCAACTATAAAAGGGAATTCTGTATGAAAGAAATTATACAGGTCTATAACTACATAAAAAGTCAGAAACAAAATCAATCATGGGCAGTTACAGATGAACTCACAATAAAAAATATTCTAACAAATAATGAAATAAGTTTTCAGAAAGATTGTAATTAGACATTTTAATGATGTTAATTCTTCCTATCCTTGAACATAGGATATGCTTCCAATTATTTTTATCCTCTTCAGTTTCTTTCTTCAGTGTATAATTTTCTGAGTACAAGTTTTTATATCCATGGTTAAATTTATCCCTAAGTATTTTATCATTGTGGGAGCAATTGTACATGGGATTGTTTTCTTAGTTTCCCTTTCTGATAGTTCATTATTGGTATATAAAAAGGCAATTGATTTTTGAATATTTATTTTTTTTTACCCTGCTACTTTACTGAATCCATGTATCAGTTCTAGTAGTGTCTAGGTGGAATCTTTAGGGTTCTCTAAACACAGTACTATGCATTGTGCAAACGACAGTTTTACTTTGCCTATTCCAATTTGGATGGCTTTGGTTTCTTCTTCCCGTCTAATTACAGTGGCTGAGTAAGAGTGGTGAAAAAGGACATCCATGACCTGTTCCTGATCTTAAGGGATTCAGTTTTAGTTTTTGCCAATTGATTATGATATTGGCTGTGAGTTTGTCATATGTAGTCTTTTTTATATTGAAGTATGCCCCCTCTATTCCTACTTTGCTGAGAAATTTTATTGTAAATGGGTGATGGGTTTTATGAATGCTTTTTGTGCAATTATTGAAATGATTATTTGACTTTTGTGCTTCATTTTGTTCATGTGATATATCACATTTACTGATTTGTGAATATTGTACCAATCTTGTGTTTAAGAAGAAATCCCACAGGAAGAATAAGAGCAGGTGTGATGTCATTGGGCTGTTCATGAGCCAAGACCTTGGAGACTAATAGCAGTAGTGCTGATCAGTAGAATGGTGGGAACATGTGAGAATGCCTGTCTACAACCTTCCTTCCAGGACAACCACTCTCTCACTTGACCCACAGGATCATTATGGAGCTACTATCTCTAAGTGATGAGACGTTACCTGTACGACCACACTGGATATGTTCAAGGATAGAAAGTTTAATCGAGTGTCACCGTGAAATCCTTCATGATTATACTCTGGATATATAGCTATTTCCCCCCTTTGGGTGTCTATATTAAACGATGAAACCTGATTTTGGTTATATGTCTATCAGAAATGAAGCAAGTGAATTCCTGAGAAAAGTGGAGGCATTGTGACTGATGGTAAGAACACATGTCATCCAAACAGGCCCTGAAAAGAGAGGGCAGGCCAAGGAGGCCTACGCGGCATAGATGGCCCAGCAGAGGTGACACCGGAGGACTCCATCCGTCAGCAGGTTATCTTGTAGTTTCCTCAAGATACAGCTGTGTGCTTTTAATAAATTCCTCTCACTTTCTTAAGCAAAATAACTAGGAATTTCTCCGACTTACCAACAATGGGAGTAGAACTTCCACATGAAAAAGGAGACTTCAATATTAAAGTTCTCAGATAGAATAATACATTCTTTGGGTGCTTTCAGTCTCTCTCCTTATAAAGACATGGTTGTGTTCTCTTATGGTAATTTTGTCTTAATTGTAGATCTACTCCTCATGGTCTGTAAATTTATTTTGAATGGGCAAAGCACTTATTGACCATGCCTGATTACACTGAAGATAGTCCTGTTAAATAAATTCATTTTGAATAAATAATGTCTATGTGGATAACACAAAGAATAAATACACAACTGTGACATTCAAAAATTACAAATAGAACCTATGTTCAATATATTGAATATTGTAGGGAAATTAGCCCATGATAAACCTAGAAAGCTGTTGAAAAGTATGAGATAACTACTTATTTTTCCTGTTTTATAATCACCCCTAACCATAATAAAATTAACTAGAGCTCTCAACAAAGTTATTTATATAAGAAGTTGCACTGAATTGATACAAAGGTGTTTAGTCATGAAAGGAGCTCCATCCACTGTTTTCCTGCATTAGTATGTTTGCCATGTCCTTACATATTTTCAATCTGTGTTAATGTTTTAAATTCTAAACATATTGAATATTGAAAAATCCTCAATACTCACATATAATTTCAAATATGTTCATTAGGCCATGTTTGCCAAAACCATTTGACAAAATGTAATATAAGAAATAATATAGAATCCTGGCCAAAATGGAGGTGTAGACAGAAAACCTTCACTTCCTCACACAACCAAAAGAAGGTTCACATACTAAGAAGGTTCCCCAAAATATATTCACATACTAATCTCTCGATTCTATGTTACCTTATTTAGGAGACTTGTGCTTGCAATTTGCCTATGTTGTAGATCTTTAGATGATTCTGGATGGTCCTGTGGGCCATAAATGCTTACAAGTATACTTACCAGTTTATTTACAAGAGAAAGCAGAGGGAGATTAAACAACTACACAGAGGAGATGGCAGTGTAAAGGTAGTGGTAGTAATGAGTGATGTGGCCTCAGGTCCAGGAACGCTAACCAACAGGATGGGAAAAAACAAAACAAGAACTGGATTCTCTTGTAGAGCTTTAGAAAAAGTATTGTCCTAGTAATATTTTGAATAGGACTTCTGGCCTCCAGAAATATGTGAGAATACATTTTTGTTTTTTTCAACCCATCGAGTTTGTGATAATTTATTACAATATCCACAGAAAACCGATATAGCCCCAACACTATTTTTGACACAGGAATGTTCCATTTTTCAGTATCCTGAAATAAAACCGGTGCCCTGCAATCCAGTGGAATGGTTACACAAAGCAGAAATTGCTAAATGAATGAATGGAACTAAAACCTCATGACTTTTCTTTAAATAGAGTGTTAATTAAATGTACTTCTTGAATACATATATAAACATACATACATATAGATATGTGTATGTGTATAACTATATATCAAAGCATTAAATACTTCTATAAAAAGAGCAAAAGTGGACTCTTTTAATCCTCAAGATAAGTCAGAATAAGAAATACTGTCTGGATAAATTTTAATCTCTCTGTAACTCATCATTTTACACCAAATAGAAGAGAAGTTGGGAAAGGGACCTGATAAATTGAAAGATATTTCATTTTCCTTTTCATTTCTCAATGTATTTACACTTAACAGGCACGCAGTAGAATAAATAAAATAAACTACTCTTGGCACCTAAGTGCTCAGCAGTTAAGAGGAGTTGTGAGCTCTAGGATGCTTGAAAGAAAGAATTCTCCTGGAACAGACATTCCCAATGTAGAGTGTTGGCCACACAGTTAAGCACTAGGCAGATTATATTCCACGTATTCACATACGGAGTGTCTCTAATATGTAACAAAGAGCATTCAAACCACTCAAGTGTATCACTTTTTCATATGTGTAGATCCCATGTGTGCACTCTTTGTTGAGAGTCCCTTGCTTTAATATTGTTAAGAGAAGCACAAAAAGTATAGGTATATGACATTAAAGCAAGGTTGATGGCCCAACTTTACTAGTCATCTACCATATAAACCAACTGGTGGCATTCCTTTCCCATAACTTGTACAGAACTTCTAGCACATAACTTAAAATTTGTAAAGCCTCAATTTCATGACTGGGGATAGTTAAAGAAAAGAGGGAATATAAACATATGACAAGAAACAATATGAAGGAAAGTAACAAACTCTTTATTTATTTTTCATTTTAAACTTAAAGCAGACACCACCTGAGCCAGGAAAAATTGCCACATTCTTAACAGACTGGGAACTATGAGTAGGAAAGCAGGTTTTAGGATTAAATAGTAAAGAATAGAAAAACATAATTTCTAAAAATAAACAAACACTTATTTTCAGGTTTTTACATCCTGTCTATCTTTCTATGAAACTATAACAAGTATACAGTATAGTAGAGTTATATTTTTGAGAAGATGACATAGAAGACTATAGAATTGTAACATAAAGAAATCTTCAATAATTGATTAATCAAACTTTTTGTTGTGATTTTTAAAAGACTAGTTCAAAAAGGGAAACAAAATTTCTCATCAGTTGTTTTTGTGCTTGATACTAAGAAGATTACAGAAATTATCTAGACAGTGTAAAATACTAACTTTTCAATGGTCATAATTAAGAAACCCAATGTAGCTGTACGGTGAAATGGATACTGCTCTTCTAGCCATGACTTGTTTGGTTATAATTCTCAAGGAGACTCTGTCTAAAATGAGAGGTGCCTTTTAGGAAGTATAACAGATGTATGATTACCAGATAAAACGGAGGATACATAATGGTTTTGAATTTCAAATAAATGACAAATATTTTTCTAGCATACCTATGTCCCAATACTGAGCTATTATTGTATATTTGTACTAAAAAATAATTTGTAGTTTATGTGAAGTTGAAAGGCAACTGGGTGTCCTATATTATTATTTGTTAAATCTGCTGAACTTAAAAAGGTGTTTTAGATATTTGAGGATATCAGGAGAGACTAGGAAAAAGATTTGGAAATTCCACAGGGAGCAATGTAGTTTCTCACTGTCTCTCTCAACAACTCTCTCCATTTTATTCTCTGCCTTCTCTCTCTCTTTTCTCTAGAACGGAAACATTTTTTTTATTTCATTCTCATTTTCTCTCAAGACAAAGTAATTTCTTCTGCCTTTTCCCCCGTACTCAATAAAGAAAAAGGTTGTCAGCTATAGGTCTAATGCAGGTCAAATCAATACTCACCAGGTTTTTAAGATCACATGGCCCAGTATCCCCTCAACAGATGATGAAGAAACAGGCTCAGAGTAGACATGGGAATTAAGTAGAAAAGTGAATAAAATGCCTAAGTAATCCACAGTAATAGGTCACTTCCTTAAAAAGCATTAGCTTATGAAACACAAATTTATAATAGTAACTGAAAATACATGTATACAAAATCATCTACACTACAAAACTCTAATTTTGGTCTACACAGACACATGCACATATGCAAACACAACTATGACCATGCAATGAAAAAAAAAGAAAAAATATACTAAAAAATATTTCCCAAGTTGGTGTTATTATGATTAAATTTAATTTTCTCTTTCACCTGTATCTTTCTACTTGCCACAGTTTCTACAGAGAGCCCATTATTTGCATAAAGAAGCATAGTATTAAGAAACAGATAAGAGAAGGTTAAGCATGTTTCTAAAGATCATGACTGCTGGAAGAGTAGGTTATTAAAACAATGCATAAACAAACTTTTTTTCTAAATATGAATTACAGGGTGCTAGGCCTGATGAACTCTAAAGTTTTGCTCCAGAATATAGTATTTTGAAATCCAAAAGTTTTTGAAAAGACTCAAGAAATTTAAAAACCACTCTTAAATTTTGCTTCAAAATGCTAGGACTTCTATCGCTATGTTGAGAAAGAGTAGTGAGCGGACACACTTGACTTGTTCCTGATCTTAAGGGGATCATTTTAAATTTTTGCCTATTCAGTATGATGTTGGCTGTGGGTTTGTCATATATGAACTTTATTATGTTGAAGTTATGTCTCCTCTATTCCCACTTTGCTGAGAGTTTTATCATAAATGGGGGCTGAATTGTATAAAAATGCTTTTTCTGCCATTATTGAAATGATCATGACTTTTACACTTCATTTTGTTTACGTGGTGCATCACATTTATTGATTTGTGGGTATTGTGCCAACATTGCATCCCCAGAATAAATGCTACTGAGGGTGTATAATTTTTTAATATATTGCTGTTGCTGTATTGCTAATATTTTGTTGAGGATTTTAATATCTATGAGAAGGGGCCTCTCAAAAAAAGGCATTATCTTCTAGAGGGTAGGCTCCTTGTAGTACAGGTTTCCCCTGCTTAGGTGAGTGTTCTAGAAACCTGTCTGCCTCAGTGTAGGTGGCATTGTTGTCAGAGGCTGTGTTCAGCTTCATACACTTTTTTTAAAAGATTTTTTCAATGTGTTTGCCCATTTCATGATGAGTGATTTATAAGCACATCTGCCCACATTATGCCAAGTGTTCAGCGGTTTTTAACTAAAACCAGAATGACCTCTGTTCACTACCCTCCCTATTCACCTGATCTCACCCCAAAATGACTTTTTTTGTTTCTTTGTTTCCCTGGATGAAAAAAACATCCTCAAATAGAAATATTTTGCTGATGTGGAAGAGGTGAAACAAAAAATGGCAGAAGCACTAAAAACATCAAAATTGACATTTTTCAAAAACTGTTTTGAGCAGCAGAAAATATGTCTCAAAAGGTGTATTGCATCAAATGGGTAGATAATACTTTGAAGGTGACTGAAGTTGAAATATGTAAGAATAAATACACAATATTTTATAAAGAAAATCTGATATTTTGCCCCCCCCATGCTCATCAGAAATATTGGTCTATATATTTTTTTCTTTTTAGTGTCTTTATTGAGTATTAAATTAGGATGATCTTGGCTTGGTAAAATGAGCTTGGGGGGGTCTTCTATTCTCATGAATTTTTTAAAATATTCTTGACTGGCTTCAGGCCCTGACGTCACACTTGGCAAGCAGTCTCTACCACAAGATTATGCACACATTTACTAAAAGGGCTTCTTTTTTCACATCTGCTCAGTAACCTACAGGAAAATTCCCTTTAAAATAACAAAAATGCTGTTACAGATAAAAACAAATGGATGTGAGCCGACATAAAAAGCACTCATTATGAGATTCCATTAGTAGGAAACATCCAGAATAGGTGAAGGAGCAGAGACAGAAAGCACATCAGGGGTTGCCAGGGGCCGGAGGAGTGGGCAGTGGGGACTCTGGTGCAGGGTTTCCTGTCAGGGGGATAGAACATCCTGCAACTGGATGGTGGTGATGCTTGCACAGCGGCGTGAATGTACGTCAGGCTCAGGAATGGTGCAATTTAAAATATAAACAGTAACTATTCATAATTTAAAATCAAGTGTAATAAATCACACCATAAAGAAAATAAAGAAAAATAAAAAAAAAATAGAGAGAGATGGAAGAAAACAGATCCTGGTGGAGGACAGAGTACAGGTTCAATAAGCAGCTCGAGAGTTGGCCTTGAGACACGTTCCAGAGACAGCTCCTCCTCTGTGGCAGGAATCAGGGTAGGATTTGGGGGAGGGTTCTTCAGGCAGGGTCACTGCTCTTCTCAGGAAGTGAAGTCACTGTTCTTGTCTGAGGAGTCGCTCAGGGGAGGGGCCCCAGGCAGTGACCTCTCTTCCTGAAGAGAGAGCCCAACAGAACTTGGAACCCTGGTAACCAAGCAGCCACATTCCAAAACAGCACCTAACTTTGGCTAAAGATTTTGCAATGATAGGATGTTTTCTTGTTGTCTGCCCAAGATTCGAGGCCATGGCCTCAACAGGGGCAGGAATGCTAATATATTCTGCCGCTGTTGCCAATGTTTCTGAACTCAGCCTAGATGCCTATGGCCCTTTTCAGGGCAGAATCCATAGGTAACACAGGAAAGCCCAGGGTGGTTTTGATTGGGTCAGGCCACCACTTATCCTGGGCTGCCCTATGTCACCTCCGTGTGTGTGTGTGTGTGTGTGTGTAAGAGGTTCATGTGGGGAATCTGAGAAGGAAGGAGTGAGAAGCCTGGTGGGCTGGTCATGTTCACACCCCAGGTCAAGGATAGCTGGATGGATGTGGCATGTGGGTGATGTCCTCTGCCTGAGATTTATCCTGAAGTCTAGAGGTGGATCTCATTAACCCTCAGTGGAGGTCTGTGCAAACACAGGGCTGGGTCTGATCCTGAAGCAGAAGGTCCAGTCTGCAGAAGCTGCAGCAACTAGGGTTGAAGTCTCCCAACCAGCTACTGGTCACTGTCATTGCAGAGCTCAACCCAATTCATACAGGAACAAGAGGAATAGACAGAGATACCCTCCTGGTCTCCACCAATGATAGGGAGATCCGCCACACAGCAGACAGCCAGTACAGGGAAAATTTACCTGATAATGCCCAGTGGTCTGTAGAATCAAAACATGTGGATAAACAAAGAAGGTCACCCACCCTGAAGTTACCCTTGCTCCACAACAAGGTGACAATTTTTGACATCAGTATAGAGCTTAGATCCCATGTACTACGAACCAAGACAGATGATCTGAAAATCAAAAAGTCAGACTCCAAGGATCAGGAAGAGGAAAGGTGGAGGCGGGATAAAGAACGGAAGTACAGTTGAGATTGTGGGAGAGGTTGGTGCCAGGCACACAGGGAATACTTGAAGAGGCTGGTCAGGAGCAAAGACAGGCTGACCAAATACCAGCTGACCAAACACCTGCTGGAATGTGCACAGGGAGGGCACCGCTGTGTATGTTGTCTGCTTCAGTTCTTCTGAAAGTCCTGGCCTATGATCTGTCTGTGGGAGGCAGATGAAAATACAGGCAAACCAGTGTTGTTTTCTCCTCTCCCAACTTCAGCACCAGCCCATGAGCAGCTTCTCGATGGAGATCCTGGTCACATCTTCACCAGTGACAAGCAGGTGCTCACTTCCACCAAGCACCATAGCAGACCTGAAGTCACTGTCAATATTGAGGAGTCTGGGCAAACAGGGCACAAAAATGGTGGGAAAAGGATACCTCTACTTGAGCGACCCAGGTTTCAATAGAAGCTGCACATTGCTGTGGGCAACATGGAAGATAATGCTCATGTTTGTGTCACTGGGTCAGATGACCTGGAGCCAGAAGATTCTGTGCTCAAGGGTAAGAGGTGAGGGAGACTGGGGTGTGAAGGGGGAGTAGTTACATGCCAGATTATGTGGAAGAATCAGTGCCAGACACACAGGGAGCACAGAAGCTGGCCAGGAGCAAAAAGAGGCTTCAAAAAAGGCCATCTGAAGGACAGTCTGAGGAGAGGGTGTCCAGTACTGGGTCTTAATTGGAGGCCTCTCTGGAGGGCTCTCTCTGTGTTCTTTTAATGGGTGGTCATTAAAATACATGCATGTGGGTGATCTTTTTCCTCTGGCTTCTCCAGCAACAAGCCAGGAGGAGTGGATGGACAATGGAAACCCATGCCTCATTGCCATCAGAGAGAGGTACAGCCACCAAAATATCAAGGGTCCAAACACCTCTGAAGTTTATGTTGCCAACCAGGAGTCTGTGGAACCAGTGCCCCTTCATGGCCTGCAAAGGACACATCTTCTGGAGCCACACATGATGCACATGAATCTGACAATTCACAGATGCGGCCTGGAGAGAGGTGACATCAGTAATGGAGCTGAGTATAATAAACTGGAGCACCAAGATACCTGTCCTAAGGAGGTGAAGTTGAGGGAGACTGATGGTATTGGAGGGCAGTTACAGGCCAGTGTGTATGTGGAGGAGTATGTGCCAGACACACAGGGGGACCCACAGAGGCTGGCCCAGGAGTAAGATTGGGCTTCAGGGCACCCTGTGTTTGGATTGTCAGTGGAGAGGGTGTCCTGGGGTTAGTCCTGGGGTCGGTCCTGGGCTGCGGCTTTTCTGGGACACTCTGCCTCTCTTCTGTCTGTTGGGGGCCATTGGAGCTGTAGGCACATGGGTGATCTTTTCTCCTCTCACAAATAAAGAACCAGTCCAGCAGGAGTAGCTGGTAAACAGAGACTCCTGCCACCTGATTTCCAGTGTCAGGCAGGTGCAAGACCTCACTGGGGGTTGGATCAGGTCAGAAGTAACTGTTACTACCCCAAGAGCTAGGAAGCAAGGGCCTGGGTGTGGTCTGAAAAGGAAAGGTCCCCAGAAGTCTCCTAAGCTCCCCAGAAATGTGACTACTGTTGACACCTACATGGAGAATGGTGCCCGTGTGCATGGAAGTAAGCCAAGAGACCAGGAACACAATAATTCAGAGCCCTTGGGTGAGCAGTCGACAGTGATCAAGAAGTGGTGGGAGAATATTTGTAGGTAAGCTAGGGGGTGGAATCAGTGTAAGGCACACAGGAAGCAAACTCAGAAGCGGGCCAGGAGCAAAGAACGGCATCAGAGCACCATCTGCTGTAATGTCTGCAGGGAGCTCCCCCAGGGGTCAGTCCTGATTCCACTGCTCTGGGTCTTTTCTGTTAGCTGTGGGCCATTAGAAATGTATGCATGTGGGTGATCTTTTCCCTTCTCACAACTGCAGCTCCTATCCAGGAGGAGCACAGAGACAATGGAGAGCCCCACCCCATACCCATCAGGGAGGCACAGTTGCCCCACTGCATTGGTACCAGAGTGCCCCCAAAGTCTCTGTCTGCCACCATAGCTATGCGGATCCAGGTACTCTTCATGGCCTGCAAAGAACACCTCTTCCAAAATCAACCATGATCCACATGAATATGACAATTCATGACTGTGACCAGGAACCCAAAATTCAGAGCCCTTTGGTGAGCAGTCTGAGGAGATCAAGGTGGGCTCACGGAAGAGTTGAATGCAAGGTCTGGAGAGAGGTTAGGCAAGACACAGGAGGAGTATCTGCTATTGCCAGCCAGGAGTAAGGAATGGCCTCAGTTCAACCATCCACTGTCATTTCACAGGACAGATTTTGTGGTTGGTCCTGGCTTTGTCTTTGCTGGCAGATGCTGGTTGTTTTCTGTTCTTGGAAGGCATTTATAGTGCCTGCCTGTGATCTTTTTCCTTCTCACTACTATAGCACCAGCACAACTGGAAGAGCTAGACCATGGAGTCCCCTGCCTCATTTCCACCAACAAGGGGCTGGTGGGCTCTAATATCAAGAGCCTGAGCTCCCCTGTAGTGCCTGCCACCAACCAGCCTTCACAGCAACCAGGGCCTGTGAATGGCCTGAAAAAAACACCTCTGCTGAAGCTACTCAGGCTCCAGTATAAGGTGATCCAACTCTCACCTGAAACAGTGTACCCACATTAATAGAACTGGGTGAATGACCTGTAGCCCAAGGAATCTGCACCCAAGGCTGAGAAATTGAGGGAGACTGGAAAGGGTTGTGGGTGTAATTACTGGCCAGTTTATGTGGAGGAGTTGGAACTAGACTTACAGGGAGCACCAACAGAGGCTGGCCCAGGAGCAAAGATAGGCCTCAGACCATCTGTTTGCTGGACTGTCCAAAAGGTGGGGGGTGTTGTTAAGTTGGTCTTGGGCTTTGGCTTCTCTGGAAGGCTCAGGCTTTGTTCTGTTTTGGAGGGGGTTATGGAAATGCAAGTATGTGGGTGAAATTTTCTTCTCTTGCAACTTTATCAGGAGCCCAAGAAGCTGAGCCAGCCCTGTGCTTCCACCCTTGCAGTACATCCAGAGAAGCTCCATGAAGGCACAGCTCAGGGGCTGATCCACCACGGCAGGGCTCCGCTACCTAGGCTGGACAGCATCTCCTGACCTGACTGAGGCCCCACCGTGCCTTCCAGATGGATCCTTCTTCAGATTTCCCCTGGTTCCTGGCACAAATAGGAGGTGTTCTGGGTACCGCACCAGGGCCACTCCTACAGCTGATTATCATTCCACCGGCTCTCCTACACCGACCAGGAAGTTGTTTTACTGCCCTTCTGTGACCTTGTTTTCCCTTTGTTATGTTTTTCTCCAGGACATGGTTAAATTAACTTTAAGTATTAAATAAAGCTTATTGTTTATAGTGTAAAATGTGGCATTCCTGAGCCTGACGTACATTCACGCCGCTGTGCAAGCATCACCACCGCCCAGTTGCAGGATGTTCCATCTCCCCAA
>PVKU01009069.1:0-66012 GCA_004027475.1 Anoura caudifer | reverse complement strand
CCTCCCCTCCCCTCCCCTCCCCTCCCCTCCCCACATTAAATGCTTGTCTGCTCTTACAGCTGGGGAGAAAGCTGACATAAAAATTGGCTTACTGAAAGTTTCTCAGTCCCATTTGTCACCTTACCCTTGGAGCCCAATTGTATGTCACCTCCATGTCCCCTCTGATGCCAGCCAGTGAGGGACAGACCACAGGTCACTGCTCCGTGATCTGCTTTAGCTGCCCAGCCTCTGGTCAAGCTTGGCTGGTGGATGGGTGCGCCGGTGTTGGGAATGCCTGCCCAGGAAATGTGCCTTAGCTATATTTTCCGGGTGGCATCTGGTGCTCGAAATTAAGAAACATGGAAAACAAAGATTTGGGTTTTGCCCTTCTTGAAAACCCAGGGTTCCGAAGATCTATTCTGTGTCCCTAGTTGGAGAAAACAGTGTCCCAGCCTTCCCTTGGCCGGGAACCCTGTCAGTGAGGGGCCCGATGAACTCATGCGAGCAGTTTGTACACGGAGACCAAGACTTTCTTGTTTTTGTCTGTTTGGAAGTTTATCCCCCCCTCCCCCCCGATTTTAACTTCAAAGGGGTGATTATTCTCTTCCCTTGATTTGCAGCACCCGGAAGGAGTGAGTGACATGTGCAGCTCGGGGCGTCATTTCTGAAGGGAGGAGTCGTTCTCTGGGAGAGGAGTCCTCCATGAGCCTGGCCGAGGCCCTGGATCTGTGTGCAGTGGACTAAGGATTTAGTAGGATGTCAACTGAGACAGAACTTCAAGTAGCTGTGAAAACCAGCACCAAGAAAGACTCCAGAAAGAAAGGTAGGGCTGACTGTGTTCTCTCTCTCTGTGCGGCCGCCTGTCTGGCAGACTAGGAGTTTTCACCTGTGCAAGGATACAGCACCTATCTTTGTGGGTGCTTGTGTTTTTCAAAAAGTCACCAGCATTATTGGGTGCTTTCTTTTTTTTACTCATAGTGTACTATTTTAATGGTTCTCCATTATTCTCTGGGTAAAATCCAAAGTTCTTTTCGTAACGTATGAAGCCCTTCCTGATAAACCTTCTCTCCCTCCCTCCAGCAACATCGCTGCCTAAGCACACGCTGCCCCGCCCGCCCCCTTTTTGACCCTGTGTACCCTCCACTCTGTCCGTTGAAGTTGACCGGTGCTTCTCGAAACTGCAGCCGCACCAGGGCCCCGGAAGGCTTGTTAGAACACGTGGCCGATCTCATTCTGGTTTTGGGTTCCCTTAGGTCCAAGATGGGGTCTGAAACTTTGCATTTATAACAATTTCCCAGATGGTGCTGATGCCTTTGCGTCAGAGACCAGACTTTGAAAATCACGGACTCTCGTTCGTTCAGCCTGAAATCCTTTCTTCTCTCTCCCCATTTTTCCAGGTGTGCTCCTCCTTATTGTTCAGGTTGGAGCTGAGGTGGTATCTTCTGAGGCGGGGGTGGGGCTTTCTGTACCCCCTCAGTTGGGTTAGCTGCTCGTTTGTTTTGCTTCGGTAGCACTTTGTTAGCATCTCAATTTATTGAAAATTCCCTGTGTTTTTCTTTGTCAACTCTGCTGTGCACCCCTTCAGGCCTGGACCTGTTGTTCACCCTTTCACTCCCAACACTTAGAAAGTGCTGCCACAGGGAAGGCACATAGATGTCCGGTAACAAAGACTGGCATGCGTTGTGTGGTAACGCTCTCCCTTTTCATGTTTCCTGAAGAATTTGGTCCTGTTGCTTTACGACCATGCCTTTCAGTGTCTCCCTGTGGTAACTGGATCCAAGCAACTTCTTGCTGTGTGTGTGTGTGTGTTTTCTCCAGTGGTTTCAGTTCTTTTCCTCCCCTGTCTTCTCAGCTGCATGGCAGAGGATTGATAGGGCTCTATTTCAGGTCTTGAAATCTGCCACGATGGGCTTGCAAACCCAGATGCCCCAGGTTGCTTTGTACAGGCAGTGATTTGTTTGCGACTTCACTGTGTCTGCCCTGTCATGTTTTGTGATGGCATTGGCCTGACATTCTCTGGAAACGAGGGACATAAGTTAATACATATGCCACTGTTAGACAGCCAGAACCCCAGGAAGGACTATAAATTTTGCTTTAGATATTTATTTGAAACACAAATATTTTTGAAGCGGTATATTTTATTCCTTAAAACTTAATAAAAACGTTGTTCTTTATGCATTGTGGTCTAAGCATAATAGAAGAAAAGCAAGTAGGTGAGTGAACAGGTTTTGGGAGAGCAGCTGCATGGGAAAAAATTGTGAATCCTGGCATGTACTAGAGTTTAAATACTTTTTTCAGTGCAAACTAACAAATTATAATTTTTCTTCAGATTTAACCTTTCCACTAAACTTGTGCTCGTGAATGCTTAATGCATTAAAAGTTGTATCTCAGAGCACATCTTTTCATTCTTAATTTTAACATGCAAAACCAGAAGTATTCTATAGAGAGGATTTAGGATTTCAGGACATTGGCTTAGCTGAGGATTTGGAATGGGAGTGTGAAGGTGACCTTTTTATATCCTTCTCATCTTCATAGTCTAAGAAGCTCTCAAGCCAGCCCAATACATATGCAAGGAGCATCCTCTAGTTAGTGGCAAATACCACGGAGTCTGGGCAGGTCGATCTCAGTCAAATTCTCGCCCTACTACAGTTCTGAGCTGTGTGACTTTAGAATATTATTTCACTCTCTGGGCCTCAGTTTTCTCTCCTGTAGAATGAGAATATAATATTATAGACCTCAAAGCCTCGCTATGAAGATTAATTGAAATAAGGCAAATGAAACACTCAGTATAGTACGTGGCATATATTAAAGGTTCAACAAAGTTTAGCTTGTTCCTCCTTTCCTCATTCTCTCCTGACCTCTTCTCATCCCCTTCCTTTTCTATCATCTGTCTTCTTTTCCCTTCTCTCACTTCTTCCCTCTATTTCTCTTTCTGTTTCTACCCCACTCTTCTTCTTTGTTTTTCTTGTCTTCATCATTGTCATCCTCATCTTACATTGTTTTCTCTTATCCCATTGTAGAGCCAAGGGGTCTTAAGAAGTGAATAGCTGATTTGTCCCAGAGCAAGTTAAAAATTGTCTGTAATTATGCAACAGTAATAAACCATCTTTATTCCTTTTTTTCCCTAGATTTTGTTCATTTATTTTTAGAGTGAGGAATGGAGAAAGAAGGAGAGAAACATCAATGTGTGGTTGCCTCTCATGTGCCCCCTACTGGGGCCCTGACCTGCAACCCAGGCATGTGCCCTGACTGGGAATCGAACCAGTGACCCTTTGGTTCACAGGCCAGCACTCAATCTGCTGATATTCTTTTGATATATGTGTCTGGTCCAAGGCACTGTGAACACACTCATACATTGAAGTAAGAGAGAGAATGTGCTGGTAATAGGGTTATTTCTTATTCTTCAGTTTTGGCTATGGAATAGTCAATATTCCATTGAACAGATATTGGTAGATGGGCCAAAACAAGTAGAATTTTAAAAGAAAATAAACAATTTATGTATTGATCTTTAGTCTTGAATACAGTTGTTTTGCTAAACTCTTACTAATACTTTCTTCGACTCCTTGATTTTCTGCGGAAGCAATATATAACCCTGTAAGTAAGTTTCTGTCCTCCTCTGCAGTCCTTAAGTACACCTTTTCATGTCTTACTGCATTGGTTAGGTCTGTCAGTGCAATGTTGAATGATAGTAAGTACTCTTATCTTGTCCTGAAACTAACGGAAATGCTTCTCAATTACCTGTAAGTGTGATATTTAAGTTTTTAGTAAAGATTCTTCATTAAATCCCCTTCATTTCTCATTTTTCAGGAAACATTTTTTTTATTTTAAATTTGCATGTTGAGTTTTATCATGTGCTTTTTAATATTTATTTCATTGCACATTTTTACTATGTTAATTTGTCTTGTGGTGGTGGATTTCACTGATAGACTTTCTAATCTTCATTTCTCAGGTAAATTCTACCTCAGGTTCATGCTGTATTGTTTTCTATATGTGAGTTTGATTTATTGATATTTTACTTAGAATTTTGATATCTATATTCATCAACAAGATTAATATTTAACTTTTTTTTCCTTGAATAGTCTTTGTGCCTGGTATTAGTCAAAGTTTATATAATGCTTTCAGTGGTGAGGAAACACTGAATAATATGGAGGCCTCTTTCTGGAAGAACAATATATATTGTGCTTAGTGATTTAATTTGACTTTTTAAAAAGGCTGTACATACTTATTACTAATAGTTATAAAAGACACAGTAAGTGTGCATAATCTCATCAATCAAAAGTAACCACTGTTAACATTCTAAGTTACCTCCCTCCGGACTGACCTTTTCGAGGTGTTTGAGTTCATGCTATTCACACAATTTTATGTCCTGCTCAGACGGTTTCTGGGGCAGATATTTTGTCTCCTAAATAAAGAATACCTTACAACATGGGTCATCTATTGGGAGAAAGAGAGGCCTGGAGGAAGTTCAGAGGTCCTTTAGAATTTCCCACAAACCTCTCACCCTGATCCTTCACCCAGGCCACTGAAACCAAGCCAGGCCATTTTAAATGCAAGTCACATAGGGGCATATTTCACCGTAAAATGAGTTGCTAGACAGGCCACGTATGAGCCGTAACTACAGTGCTCACGATTTAAATAAGGAGTGAATGAAAGTAGTGGGAAATGGAGTTGTTTTCTTCATTTTGTTTTTATTGGATTGTGTCGTGCACATATAGCTTGTCAAACGGTTCATATTCCAGGCGTGGAGTTGGATGGGGAACTGGAAGAAGAGAAAGTGTTTTTTCAGGTTTGTTACCTGCCATCAAAGGGGAGAGCAGCTGACACGATTCTCGTTACTCGTAATCCCGGCATCAGGCTGCCCTGTAGAGAAGCCTGTGCGGCGGAGGCCTGGGTCCCATCCCGAGCAGATGCAGGCGTTTCCGAGGGCAGTGCCTGGGGTTTTTCAGTCTGCACAGCCCGGCAGCTTAGTGACGCAGAAAGAGCATGAACTTTGGAGCCAGACAAACCTGTTTTTGGCTTTTTTTTTTAATTCAGTCCTTACCCGAGGATATTTTTTCATTGCTTTTAGAGATAAAGGAAGGGAGAAGGGAAGGGAAAGAGGAACACCGATTTGACAGAGTAACATTGATTTATTGCCTCCTGTATGCGCCCTGACCAAGAATTGTAGGTACCCGGACCCGGGATTGAACCCACAACATTTTGGTGATAGGAAAGCGCTCTAACCAGCCGAGCCATCCCGGTCAGGGCCAGACCTGGCTTTTAATTCTAACTCTTCTCCTGATCTGCTCTGCAACCAGAGATGGTTATTTGGCCTTTCTGAGCCTCGTCTTTCAGGGCATGTGTCATGTTTGCCATCAGAAGAGCAAGGGATGTTTCATGAGTGAAGGGCCAGCCTGGGGTCTGCACCACAGCGCTGGCTTGGCCATGTTCGTTTTTCTGCCCTTTTCCTTCTAAAATCACCATTCAGCGTGGTCTCCCGATTTTCTAGAAACACCTAGAAATAAACGTACTTTCTTTGTTTCCGTTAGCGCCGTCCCCAAGAATCGGGGGTTAACAGCAACACCGTGCGTCCTCGTCATCCCCTCCCAGAAAGATTCGGCTGCAGGGATCGAGGCTCTGACAGGTCCCGGGGAAGCTGGCAGTCACGTGGTGGCCGCCTGGGCTTCGGGGCCAGATCGCACTGAGTTTGAACCCAGGCTGTGTGCCTCAGAGGCCGTGAAACTTTTCAGAGGTTTCTTTCAAAAATTTGGTCAGTTTTTGTTAAGGAATGGTTTTAATACTGTCATAGGCAGGGTCTTGATCCTGAACTACTCAGTCAGCCTGGAAAAATAACCCCTGTTCATGGGGGCCTGTTGCTTAGGAGCATGTGAAATACTGTTGATTCACTCTCCCGTTGGATCCTCAGAGTCCTGGGAGATGAATTCAAAGTATACACAGGGTCGGCACAGATAACACCTCTCTCTTTATTACAAAATCTTTTATTACAAAATCATAAGCCTGTAATCCTGTAATATAACAATATCACACTCAGGTACGCCATATGGCATTTTGGGTAAAATGTTCAAAACAAAACTATACATTATCACACCCATATTATTACCCTACCAACCACACTCAAGCAGGCCTCACTCCCGCCAGACCCTGCGTGTTTTTATCAGGCCCGAGGTACACAGCTGCTGCGCCATCTCTTCTGTCCCCTGCTCTGGTGCCGCGGGGGAGGCAGCCGGAGGTCAGCCGGGACAGCGGGTGTGGGTTCTCTGCTCAGGCCCACCGCCCTCTTCACTCCTCTCTCTCCAGTCGCTTCCACTTCTTGAGCTTTAGTTTCCTTAGGCACTAAATGGATATAGAAATTACATTTGCTTGTCCAAATTCGAAACATAGAGGAGGCATTAATTACTCACGTAGTGCTTTTGTCCACAAAGGTTTGCCCGACCCCTGCCAAGAGCCCTGGCGGCACTCAGTGCTCAGGGGCAGAGTGACACCTGGGGAGGGGGTCCCAGCTCCAGTCCGTTCTTGTCCTTCTACCTCGAGAGACTCAGGATTTTTATAGGTCTCCTCCTTCCCTGAAAAGAATTTTTTCTGTACTTTACGACTTCTATTTATTCTCAATCTATTGCTATTCATAAAATTGGTTTAATTTTTACTCCAAGTTTATACTTTTTTTTTTTTTACAGTTTTTAAAGATTTTATTTATTTACTTTAGACAGAGGGGAAGGGAAGGAGAAAGAGAAGGAGAGAAACATCAATGTGTGGTTGTCTCTTGTGTGCTCCCTACTGGAGACCTGGCCTAAAATCCATGCATGCACCCTGACTGGGAATCGAACCGGTGACCCTTCAGTTCGCAGGCCGACACTCAATCCACTGAGCCACACCAGCCAGGGACAAATTTTTACTTATTAAATAAATCGTGCTAGTTTCTCATAATAAAGAAAATTCTTATTAAAACCCTTTTTACTTTTTCCAAAAGCAAGTAGATTTTCATTGCCACAAATGAGAGTAACACGATACCTCTGAACGCCTGTACGCACTGAAACATGAGTGGGTTCTCTACAAGATGAAGTACATGAATGGTTACCAGGGATTGGTGTGTGGGGCTGGCCAGAGCCTCTTTCTCGTAGCTGAAGTCTTAAGGGGACAGTGACGTGATGACACGGACTTAGCTGGTCAGTGACAGAGTCAGGGCTGGAACCCAGGGACGACTCCCTGGCTGGTGTGACTTCAGTTCCATAGATTTCAAACAGCTTCCGTTCCTAGGAATACCCTCCAGGTAGGTTTCTCTCTTCTTCTTGACACTGAAGGCTCCGGGGAGAGTCCGTGTTTCAGAAATCCGTAACATCAAGTCCGAGTCAAGGCTCAGCACGTTTTCAGCTTGTGTGTCTCAGGCTAGCTACTTGATCTTTCTGAGCCTCAGCTTCTACACCTGTGAAATGGGGAGACTAGTACCTATCTCAAAGTGTTGTCATGAAGACTACGTGATTCAAAAAAGGGAAGCGCCTGTCACACTGCCCTGGGCAGGTGGCTCCGTTGGCTGCAGCCTCATCCCATGCACCAAAAGCTTGCAGGTTGGATCCCCTGTCAGAGCATGTGTGTAGGTTGTGGGTTCTATCCCAGGGCAGGCCATGTACAGGAGGCAACTAGTTGGTATTTCTCTTTCACATCGATGTTTCTCTCTCCTTTTCTCCCTTCCTCTCTAAATTGGTGAATATATCCTCAGGTGAACATTAACAAACAAAAACAAAACACCAACCCAATTCACTGTACATGGACTCAGGTAAGGAAATTTTCTCTTTTTCCCCACCTGTCTTGCCAGCCCTGAGAGGCAGCACTTCTCTTAGTGCTGCCAGATGTAAAGAGAGGTAGGAAGGACCCTTTTCCCCAGAGCTGCATGGGCTGCTCAGCCAGTGAGGAAAAAAAAAACTGGTCCATCTTCAAATGGATGCCTGTTTCAAGAGCAATTGGGAAAGCGGACAGGAAATACCAAGGAAAACGTGCCTTGTTGTCAAGATACAAACAGTAATTAATAGCCATCATTTCTTGGGTGCTTCCTGCATGCTGGCCATTTTAGATAAATTGTCTCTAATGAGCACAAATGTTACATCACGTTATGGAACACATAAGAAAATAACGTTCAGAGGGATGAAGAGATTTTCCCAGGTCACGTGGCTTGCCTGCCTGAGCTGGAAAGCACGAAGTCCTCCCGATATGAAAGTCTGCCCTGTCTTCCCCTGGTGCATTCTGCTGGGTCCACCCTACGCTGAGATTGGGGTTCGGGAACATGAAAACAGTTATAGGGGCCCCACTGGTGTTAGGGGGTGGGGATGGAAGCAGGTTAGCCCCGTCATGTAGATTTATGGCATCCTTCTGTCTTGGCGGGGGTTTGGAGCTTGGTGAGCTAATCACTCTCTACTGACTCTGTGATTTGCAGGCTTTGGAAATTCAAAATCAAGGATTTAATGCCAAGGCTACATAAATTTCTCTGAGGTTGATCCATAAAGCTCTTGTGCTGAAGAGTTTGGGAGGCAGGGAGTCTTGTTTTAGGTTGAGAAGTTCTTACTTAATGGTAAGACTGGCTGTCAGATCATATGGTTGTGTGGTTGGGAGAGACTTCTGTGTTCTCTCTGCGCACCTGGCCTTGAGTTTATTACAGGACATGTCACTCACTGTGGTCATTTCATGCAGAGAAACTCATTTCAGGTTTCGCTGATGACTTTTTTCAGGGCCTTGTTCTAACTGGTGCTGACTCCCAAGAGGTCGGGCTTTCTTCAAGTCCTGCTTCACACCTTGTTTACCCCTTGAACTTATTTTATGACCCCAGCAGCACACTGCACAGGACAAGACTCCAAGCAAGCTTTTTGAGATCTCGTCTCTGTCACCTTTCTGGTCACTTTGCCACACTGAGCCACACTGAGCTTTAGGTCCCAGGTCTTGCTCACCCTGTTTGCTTGACTAACTCCAGGTCATCCTTCAGTACTCAGCAACCATTAGATTGGGCCATCATCTTTAACACTTGGAGCTTCAAAATGCCCTCGATTAATTAATCGCCCATTATCTGCCCCTGAAAACTCCTAAGTATCTCTCAAATCCATCATTCTCTCTGTCTTCGCTGCCCCTCTCCCGAAGACGGTTTAGGTTGTCTGGATCTTCCTAGAGCCCTCCTAAGAGGATGCTAGATTCACATCTTCAGTGTTATCCATCTCCAGGCTATTCTTGACACTTTTCATTAAAGTGAAGCTCCGATCGGGTCCCATCTCTGTGTCAGACTTTTCAGTAAGCAGCTCCTACTACCCCCAGGATAAAGTCCACACTGCTTATCTGGCTTCAGAGAGACCCTATCTGGGCTGGCCTCTCCTTATCTCTCCAGTTACATCTTCCTCTGCTCTTCCATGATGCGTCTCCACTCTGCGGCTCAACTGAATTAATTTCAGTTCCCTGATCCTACCATGTGATTTGTCACATTTGGAATTTTGCGAGCGCTTTTTTTTTCCTTCTGGGAATACGTTTTGTATTATTATTTTCAAAGCTTATTCCACTTTTGCTTTAGTTTAAAGTTAATATGACTTTTCCCAGAAATGCTTTGGTGATTCATTGCAGCCCACCTGTATGACCCCCAGGTGCAGGTTATGACTGGTCCGTGTGCTCTCAAAGCACCTCATTTTGCCCATCACAATACATTGTCTTAACTATCCTTCTGTTCCTCTTCATCACGCACTAGGCTGGGAGGTCTGTGAGTGCAGGGACCATGTCTGTCTCGTTAAGCACTTACCTTCTCTCTCCACGCACCTCGAAGCACAGTGAAAAGATGTGGGTATGCAGCACAGTGTGTTGAGTGAATAAATGAGTTAATAGAGGAACTTAGGATAACAAAGCCTCACCTGAGTGGAGTGGCGAGGGGTCCATAGCATCCTGTACTTATTCGGATCCTCACACTTGCCACATTTTCCCTATAATCGTTTGCTTATTTCTCTGCGTTTGCAATTAGCTATGAATTCCTAGCACAGCGCTCGCCTGGTAGGTGCTCAGTAAATGTACGTTGAATTAATTATTATTGAAGTGCAAGGGAGAATGATTTGCAGAAGGGGAAAGAACATTTAAAAGCACTGACATCTCCCCCAAATGCAGGCTCTGGAGATTCTTATCCTGTTGCCCAGAAAATTCCTCCATTCTGCGAACAATTTCTCATTTTGCCATGTGTGTCCAATCACGTCTGGTGCCGTAATTCAGCATGATGCGGGCCATATTGGTGCTAAGAGCTGTAAGATTTGCCATATTAGTTCATCCCACTGCTTCATTAAGCTCCGTGTGCTGCCTCTGGAAGTGGCTGGGCCTGAATTTTGATGCTGGGGAGAACAAAGCCCTGCGCAGGAGCCCTCCAAGGCCCGCGAGTCAGGTAAGGGTACACTCCTTCATGGGGCTGGAGAGGCTTCGTCTTCGCAGATAATCGGCAAGTGCCCCAGAGCAGGGGGTTTATTATCTCTGGATTTGCTGAGCAGACGATGTGCCCAGGTGAGCTGGGATTTCAGCAACCCCCTTCCATGGCAGCACAGCTAGGATGGTCAGGGTACGTGGGCTGCAAGCCCGAGCGTTTCTGCCGTCCGTCGAGAGAGCACGTGTAGAGATCAAAGGCAAAGGCGAGGGTGGAGTGGCGGTGAAAGAGGAAATAACGCCTGCTCACGCCATCTCCTTTAAGCCTGAAGCCAACCTTTAGGCGAGTATTCCCATGCTGAGGCTCAGGGGGGTGAACAGCTTTCCTGAGGCCACGCAACTTGCAACTAAAGAGAACTGTTTGCATCTAATCTCTTTGACCCCTGAGCCTGTCCACGTGCTGAGCACGGGTCTAAGCTGCTCCCTACTGAATGGCGTGTCCTCTTACCAAGTACGAAGTGGTGTCTACACTGAAAAACGTCTTCCTAGAGGTCCCACTAGTAGCGCCATGCGGCTGCGATGGCCTCAGCAAGAGAAAGGGATGGTGACGACCTGTGGAGGGTTAGAAAGGAAGATGAACTAGCACAGGCACCCTTGCGCTTCGTCCCCCTTGTCTGCAGCGTGAGGGACGCTGTCACGCACGGCGGCTCCACGCGATTGAGAAGGGACCGTTTTCCTTCCTGAGGATGTCAGTTACTCTGTTTTTCAGACAAAGGTAAAGACTACGCTATTTTTTGGACTATAAGATGCACCCCGCCCCCCCCATCCATTTGGGAGGAATAGTGGTTGTTAATGCTGCTGAGTTCTGTTTACATTTACCTTGGTGAACTATTATGTTATTTATGTTATTAAATATTTTACCACATTTTTTGCCTCGAAATTTTTTTCCTAGTTTCCTCCTCTAAAACCTACATGCGTATTATGGTCTGAAAAATACGGTAGGCGGATTGGAAGGATTTTGACTGTGCGTGAATCGAAATGCATTTCTAGGTCTTAGTTTGGAACAAGCACTCCCATTTTGCAAACGCTCGTAATCCGTGAATGTTATAACCAGCCCATTTCACCTTCCAGTTGGCGTTGACAATGAAGATGCTGGCGTTGAAGGTAGCTGCTGTGTGTCAGCAATTACAAAGTATCAGGTGATGTATTCCAATGTTTGCAATAATTTTTCAACCACAGCAACCCCTTGAGGTCACTTCTTTCCCCAAATCTCCAGCTCGCAGCTGGGGAGCCGGACACTGGAGAGGTGAGACAAAGTCGGTGCCGTTCCCCCAGCACCCACGTGTCTGCGCGGAGTCACCCTGCTGTTCTGTCTCACTCATCCATCCAGCCAATGGTGCACGTGCCTTACACGCACCTGGCCCATTCTGAACACACGGGCCTGCTTGACCCGCCCTGAACATGAGTGAGTTAGCTCTCCTCGCAACCTGAGAAGAAAATCCCCCTGTCTGTTATCTGTCTGTCGAGGTGCCTCCCGAGCCTCCGAGACCCAGTTCAGAAGGCACTTGCGTGAAGCTCTTCCTTGGCATATACCCTTCTGCCCGTTTGATTTCAGCCTTCCTCTCCCCATGACTGTCAGCATGTGGTTTTTAAAAGTATAATCCAGGCCAAGCTTTTATTTCTTTCTCCCATCACTTAGGATTGTACTTATACACCTTTCTTCCTTGCTGGATGAGTCTTAAGTAGAGACTTGGTACCAGAGACTGAGGCTCGTGCATTGCTATATTCTCTCAGTGCTGGGAGGAGGAGAATTTAAAGTTATCAGTGGGAAAAATGGGAAATGGCCCTAATTACATGACTTCTAAATGCAGTCAGAGAATACAATGAGAATACAAGAGATTTATGAGGTTGATAATACTCCCATTTTTCAGATGAAGGAATATACGTGGATAAGCTCAAAAATAAGTTCAAGGTCACCACCAATCTTGTCGATGGAAGAACAGGAAATTTTACACTCAGGTCTAAATGATCCAAAACACGGGATTTTGGGGCCTCGTGATGATGCTGTTTTCCAGCAGTGGCCCTGGAATAAAACCTCAGCGAAAGCTCATCTCCTAGGTGTCTGGTTCCTGTTGTAAAGTAGTAGCTATATATGCAATTTACTTTTACAAGGAATTTCTATATCGTCCTTGATTCACATCCCTCAGCTTGGGGACTGTTGTCACTTGGGTCTTTCAGCCACCCCTGGCTGGTGCTACTGCTCTCGGGAGAACTTGCCATCTGATCGTTAAACCCAAGGCAGGAAAAGCCGTGCAGGAGCTCACATTGGAAGAAGCCCAGCAGATGATGAATAGCAGACCTGAATCTTATCATGTATTTCAGAATGATGTACGGGACTGTGGGAAACTGCCTTTGACAAATGTGCACGGGAAGGGGAATTATCTCCAGCGATGAAAAATGTTCTTATTGTGTGATCCTAAGAAGGATCAGGACCCCTATCATTGGGAGAATGATCATCCTCGTATCCCTTATTAACAGCGGAATGGAGGTGTGTGCGAAAGATGTTGGATGTCTTACTGAAGCTGTGATGGATAGCCATGCGCGCTAGAATCAGGTGGGACTTACAAGAGTAACTTGATGCTTCCTAGCAGGTGAGAAACGTGCAGTGAAGCCAAGGTCCCTTTTAGCTCTGGCTTTACGAGGCTCTGTGAAGCTTGTGCCCGGCATCCGAGCCACATCCCCACTGGCTTCTGGTCAGGCTGAAGCTCTGATTAAATGGTGCAAGGCATGTGATACAAGTTTGTGCGAGAAGTGAAACCATTTCTGTAGGCGGAAGAAGACCTACAGTGAGGCAGGCATTTTAAATATTTCATCTCGTTTTGTTTTCACATTTCGCATGTGTATGTGGAAACCTGGAATCTGGAGATTCCGTAGCCTGCTGCAAACGGACAGGGTGAGGTTTGGAACCTGAAGAGTCTGATTCCAAAGTCTCTGCATTTTGCCGTCCATGGTAGCTTTAATGAATAACCTCCTGGTGGGAGTTCAGAATCGCAGAAACAGAAACCAAATGCAAATGTGAAGGAAGGTGCCTGCTGCAGCCTTTAGCCCATGTAAATATTCAAGAAATATTAGTCAAATCAGGAACTGTCAGCACAAATTAATTTTGTTCGGGGCCTGTGTAATGACCCTGACGTTCTTCTTCGAGCCCCTTCCTTCCTTTCTTTCTTTCCTTCCTTCCTTCCTTCCTTTCCTTCCTCCCTCTTTCCTTCTTTCTTTCCTTCATTCCATTTTTGAGCTTTTTCCGAAACAACGCAGAGTGCTGGCCACAGAAGATTGTAAACATGTCCTGGGCTTAAGGAATTTAAGATCTAATATGAAAGACAGGCAACTAAGAAGCAATTATAGTTGCTGCAATAAGTTGAAATCCCAGAGCAAAGAGAGCCAAGTATCCAAGGATATCTGGGAGGCCGTGAGGTGTAAATAAATAGTCTTGGAGGTCAGACTTATTTTATTTTGTTATTTTTCTTTTGTTGAATGGGTACTTTGTGAAATATCTTCCATCATTTAGATATCGTCTGCCTATTAATTAAAAAACCTAGTTGTGAAAAATAAATTCTACCCGGTTCTCCAGTGAAAAGGAAGACCAGCAAATTAGAAATCTTGCCTGGCAGCAACTTGCTCCCCACTCTGCTAGAGTAAAAGCCCCTTCAAGTTATACACATACTTTATTTGTTTTCTATTATGCATAGGACCAAGCACATAGTATGTGCTCATTAAGCATTTGTTGAACAATAGAATAGCCTATATTAGTTGGGTAATTCTTTGGCCTTTGTCCTATATTTTCCTAGAATCAGTAATTTATATTCCATTAGTTTTCCTTTAATGTTTTAAAATGATGATTACTGCGGCTTCTCCTCCGGCTCTCAGAGTTATAGATTGCAAATAGATTTTGTGTAATTTGTTAATGCTGGTTGACTTTAATGGCCGCTTCAAATGCTATGTGGAGGATTCTGAAGTCATCTTCTGGCTTTGAGTGAGAACAGTTAACGCTCAGGTTTATTTTCTTTCAATCTTTTAAAAAATTTTCCCGCGCCTAAGTATGTGCACACAAACATGCAAACACATGCATTCTCCTTTGATCCTACTGTGCATTTAGTTCTGCCTAACATGTTTTACTAACCCTTACAGTTTAAGTATTCCTACGTTATTATAAAGTTTTGCGATGATCATCTGTTTTAAAAAATGCTGAGTGGTCTAATTTTGCTTAGCTTTTACTCACCGCACCTCCCTCCCAACCCTGCTATCACTGTTGCTAGTTTCAGTTGACCGTTCCCGAATGTGCCGGAGTTTGCTTCAGCTGAGGCTCACAGGGCTGCTGTCAGTGGTCACTGATTCCTTCTGTTTTCGTCCCTGCACCGAAGTCGCTTCTCCCTCCTGTGTTCTGTGGCAGGGAAGACCCTGCCTGGTTTCCTGCAGCGGGAGGGAACCCGGGCTTTATTTAGGGGCGCTCCCCTTCGTGGGTGTTACCTGTGGGGGCCGCTGCTCTGGTACAGCATTAGAATTAAGAATTGCCAGTGGGTGCCTCTGAGCTCCAGTGATTTTTTGCAGTTCAAACCTTTTAACCTCAGCCTATCAACTTTAATATGTTGTTCTGGTGCCTTGATTTTTTGGTTCATCTGCTTTAATGTGATGAAATGTAAAACCGGAGCTCAGTTTTGTCCCCTCACAATGAGTTGGGGGGGGGTTCATCTGATAACCTCTCCTTCGCCTGTTAGGGTTCGAATTTTAAACAGCCAGAAATACATTTTTCTGGTATCTGTCATCAAGTGATTAGTGCAACTATTTAGTTCTGGTCATCTCTCCTATTCTTGGTAGATTTATTTTCTCTGCGGAGAATTCTTCTGCCGCCCTCTCTGTCTGGGAGACTGGAGATGTCATTTAAACATTGCTTATTAGGATTCCATTATTTGTCTCCCCTATACAGTCAGCTAAATCAAAAAGCCAGACAGTGTTTTTAAATTGCAAATTTAAATGACAATTTATAGACCAGGTCTACTGGAAATTTTCTGTCCTTGGCATTCATCATTGCCTGTGTGCACGGAGGTTTATCCTTCCCCTCCCTTTCTTGCTTTATCTTCTTGAGAGCACAGCACATATATCCATCAGACGGATCAGAGCTGCTTGCAATCAAACAGAAAATGCAATAGAGATCCTCAAAGGAAATGAAGACAAATACCTTACCCCAGACCTTACTTAAATATTGTTCTCTTCTTCCTCCTTCCCTTTGCAGTCCTCTTAAAAAAGAAACTTATATTAGTTACATCTTTTAAAGCGTCGAAGCCCATGGTTTAGATTCAGATAAAGTAAACATTCACCGAGGGCCTGAAAATATGCTGGATATTGTTATTAGTTAATCTCCAGGATAAACCAAATGATAATGACACTCTGATTAGTCATATTATGAGAGCTAATATTTATTGAGCACTTACAAGGTACCAGGCACTGTTCTATGTGTTTCCTTTGCCATAACGTATTTTAGATAATAGTAAGTTGCTTCCTCAAAGAGGAAGCTGAAAATCACTCATGCTCAGGGCCCAAAGCCGAGGGAGTGAAGAAGCTGCAGCCTCAGACTTAGAACTCCGCTCACCGCACTAGCTTCTCGTTTCAGTAAGAAAACTTGGGAGTTTATTTCGCATCTTTATTTCATAAGAAGGGCAGGTTGAAAAGTCATCTCATTACGCCTTGCTCAGTTTTAATTTTTAGCAGGTTGAGTTAGAAGTGATGGCTTTGAATCTTGAAATCACCTTCTGTTCTCGGTCCATTTTCTCTGGGATCAAAGTAGATTGGCAAAGCATTAATGATCTCCCATTTCAAAGCTGGAGGATTATCTGTCTCTATGGGTAAAATCACCCCTACAGTTCTTCTGAAGCCAGCCGGAGAGGTTGGCACATTTCGGAAAATGTCTGTGGTACCCAGTAACTTCAGTGATGAGAATTAATGGAGGAAAATTTGCACATTTAATACGTGGCCACTACAACCATTACGTCAGGCTTTTCCATGTATAACAAGAGGCTGACTGTCTTTCTTTTTGCCTCTGCTCACCAGGCTCCGATGTCTGCAACAGCCCGGGGAGTCCCGTGCTGGTGGGATTCCAAGCAGACATAGGCGTGAGGAGTTGAAAAGACTTCCTCCCACCTGGGAGAAGAAATGTGGAGGGAGCCAAAGGGAGCCAGGGAAGCTGTCGGATAGCAGTACAGGTTTGACCCAGAGTGAAAGAGGGGGAAGGGAGAAAGCGTGGGGGGAAGCATCTTAGATAAGGCCTTGGTGCTGTCCTTGAACTACAGCTGCTCATCAGGAACCACGAGTCTCCTGGGAATGGACCAGCCCGAGTCCCTGTGCCGCTTTACCATTGGCTGGGTGCAGCCCGTGGAGGCATGGTCTTGGTGCAGACGTGGAGATGGATTTCCAAGTGCAACATTTGGGGCATTTAGCCAGCTTGCTTTGCTGCAGTCAGAAGTCTGCAAGATGCAGTCTCGTGCTCCCCACGTTGGACCAAATTGATGAGCACGAAGCACGACACCTAGATGTCATGGGCTGCAATGAGCTGCCCGCCCTGACTACTTCAGGTTGCCACCATTTGGTTCAAACTCCCCATGCTACCCCGTGTCCCTTAGGCAAAGGTGGGCAAATGTGGGCCAAAGGTGGTGCTTATTGAAGTCCAAGCGATTTAGACCGGCAGTCCCCAGGCTATTTGCCCGTCTACATCCTGCAAAGCCTTACAAAGGGGACCATAAGCAGCTACTGGGTTGATAGCCCGAGAAGGAAGCCCTCTTAGTACCCAGTGCTCTTCCCATACAAACAAAAGGGGAATGCCCACCCCGTCAAGCCCGCTCACCAATGCCAGGAGGGCCAGGGAGTCAGCAAGCCAGCTTTCTTGAACATCTTTCTGACGGCCAGTGTGCACGGGTCCTCAGTAAGTCCACTCTGTGAACCCTCACAGCAACCAGGCAGGCAAGTGTTCTTAGCATGCAGCCTAGTGGTTGTGTTACTGTCCTCAGAATCACAAATTGATCAGTCGCAGCTCTGCCATTTAGTGATGAATCCATATGACTTTGGGCAACTTACAAATTCTGTAAGCCTTAACTTCCTTGCATGTAAATCAGGAGTGAGCGGACCCATCTCCTGGGAAGCAAATTCAGACCAAAGGACACAATATACGTAAGTGCCCCAGCGTGGTGTTTGACGTATATGCGGTGACATGCTGGCCTGCTGCTCTCGCTGCTGTGGGAAAACCACAGCCCTTGTGTCGTGGCTGACTCTCATGCGTGTTCCCATCATGGCCTGGCTCTGCCCTTGGGGTGGCGGTGGTGGGAAGACACCGGCCGTGCCTTTGCTGTCATCTGGAAGCTACCACGTGGCAGTCCAGTATTACTTGTTGGTCCTCAAACACGCCATGCTACCTAGAGCTCCGGGCTCAGTCTTCACGAGGGCCTTCCTCCAGATTCATTCGTTGTGTGGAACAGAACCCTCATAAAAGGAAGCGGTCTGGACGGCTGGGCCTCCTGAGGACCTGATGCCCAGCGCTGGAGGGCCAGGCACTGACACAGCCCCCTCTCCTCCCTCCAGAGCTGTCTCCCTTGGCTTTGTCCAGGCCTGCTTCTTGCTTCTCCCCATCTGCAGCCAGTCTAGTCTTCGTCACTGTGCTCATGGGCCTGCTTTACTAGCTTCTCCTTTCTGAGTTAACAGGGTCTCAATTCCATATTTGGCAGCAAAGCGAATCTGCAAAGCTCAGCCTAGCTCTGACCGTGGTTGTTCCAGAATTAAGGACACAGACTGTGACAGTAGGTGTTACAGCCAGCCTGTGAATCATGGGAGGGGATCGGTCTCTGCAAAGGAGTCAGGCACAGACTGAACAGACACAATTACTGAAAAGGTTCAGCTTCGATGTCACTTCCTCCATGAAGCCTTCCTGGACCCAGCTGAACAAGGATGGTTGGGCCCTCCCCTGGGCTACGTGGACTCTGGGCATGGGTTTGTGTTACAGTAGCTCTTAATGATGCATCTCACTTCCCCCAACCCCACTGCGGTCTCCCCACAAGATGGTGCCTTCTGAGCACAGGGACTGGATCCAGCTTCTCTTTGCAAACCCTGCCTGTAGGCCACTTCCTGCCACACAGTAGGTACTTAGTAACATTTACGAATTGAGTATCATTGGGGAAACAGACAAATCATAGCACTGCCGAATGAGAAGCGCTCCCGGTGACAACAGGAGACAGCTGTTTTTCCGGAAGCCAGTCATCGCCACACCCCACCTCCACCAAGGTGAGGCAAACACCAGCGAGGACCCACGCAGAGCCGGACGGCCGCTTTTCATGCGCTGCCATGGTCTGCGTCTTTGATCCCGCTCTCCTCTAGGTTTTGAATCTTAAAGAGCCTTCTGCAGCTACCCACTTAATGGCCAGCCGGCACCCCGCGCGCTAATGCCAATGAGCCCGGGGAAGATGAAAACCTTGGGGGCTTAATGAGCTGAGTTGGCACCTGTTCACTCAGCACTTCACTCTCTCGAGCTGCTTCAACCAACTGGAAGGTGTCGGGTTTAACCTTTCTGGGGAAAGGCTTACAGAGGCATTTTTGCTTTAGCTTTTTTCCGCATTCAGTTTATTTTGGGTGAGCGGCCTGAAGGTTTTGGAGTGAAAGTTTTCAGAGCCTGGGCCCATGCCATAGCTGCACCGCCAGCCCCACCCGCCCCTGGCACTGCCCATTAGAGCAGAAGGTTTGAAGCTAAGGCATGATGTTGCAACTTAGGAGCAGTGTGATAGGGCCTGGCACTGAGGTGCTCAGTGAGTGCTGGTGGAGGGACTGTCACCCTCACTGGGGTCACCACTGCGAGTGCCTGCTCCACCGGGGCACTGCTGTGACCAATGGCGTGCGACCTGCACCTCCACCAGTGCCTGGCAGGTAGCATGTGCCACGTAAGTATTTGTTGGATGAATGAATGAACAAATGATGAATAGTAATTGAGAGCTCTAGTGCCGCGAGACCGGGATTTGAATCTTGCCTCTGCCCCTTCTGAGCATGGCAAACATGGGCAGTTTACGCCTCTCTCAGACTTGGGTGGTTCATCCTTGATTGTGCAGAAGTCTCTCGTGGTTTGGGGCTTATGGGTAAAGCACTGACCTAGTACAGCATCTGGCACATAGCAAGTAGCCATCAAATAACAGGTGTTCTTAGTAGCTTGTAGTAGTAACGGGGTAACTTTCAATAAATTCCTTGATGCCCACATCGCGGTCTCTTCGTCTGTGAA
This sequence comes from Anoura caudifer, assembly GCA_004027475.1. Lineage (NCBI taxonomy): Eukaryota > Metazoa > Chordata > Mammalia > Chiroptera > Phyllostomidae > Anoura > Anoura caudifer. The sequence goes on along the minus strand of PVKU01009069.1, from coordinate 46,367 downwards.
ATGAAAGTACTCCGCCTGCTGTGCAGAGTCCTTATGAGGAGTAGTGTGACGTGATGTACAGATCACTGTGCCTGGCTGAGCCCAGGGCGCACAGGCTGCTGGGCGCGGCCGGCGTCATTAGCAGGAGAGCGTGCGGGCTCATACGGGAACCACCACCTCCCGCCTGGGGGGCAGCAGGAAGCGGGCAGCTTCGGAGAGGGTCTTGTCTCTAGCTCCAGGATGTGACGGCAGCTGCCTCAGGCAGACCCGCAGCTCTCTGGCCTTCTCTTGGCCTTTCACCCTGAAAGAACTCAAGTTTTCCAAAGGTATCATAGGCCACATTGTCAGACTTTTCATCTAGCAAGCTGTTCTTTTTAGTAGACTGACTCTTGTAATTCTCATGACCAAACGCCAACCCTTCTTTACCAAAAACCTCCTAATCCTTTGATCTTGCCTCCATCACAAGAAATGATTGTCTTCTATTTCTTGCCATATGTGATTTAAAGAGGATTCCTGGGCGGTGCCCTTTGGTCCGTCTTTGACCTTTGCCCCCAACCAGCCAGTCTCTCTTCTAATATGAAATGCTCCTGGTGTCCTGGCCCCTGGAAAATATCCTTGGAAGGAAAAGAGCTCACTAAACAAGGTCAAGGAGCATCACAGGTGAGAGGTTGAAGGGCATATTCTAAAGGGAAGGAAGGGGGTGAGCCTGAGTATGCTCTATGGTTCAGTGGAAGAAAACCTACCCGTGAGGGTCAAGGTCAGCAGAGGCACACCTGGCCTGCCCGTGGACCAAGCCCCGCAGTGAATGCCATCTTGCTCGGCACTCGAGTCGGCGCTCTGAATGGCTGAGGCTGGACATAACAACTCCAGGATGCTTCTACCAAACAGAGGCACAGAGCGGGGTACTTCTCCGCCTCACTGTGCTTCCGGCTGTCATTGTGTCTCCTCTGGATACAGGCCCTGCCGGAGGGCTCCTCTCTGGGGGCTGCAGCCCACCAGGGCAACCTGCTGAGGTTCTAGCTGCCTGCCTCTCAAAGGATGGCCTCATCTCCTGTGTCTGGTTATAGCTCCTCCTCCTTTCCTTGCTCTAATCCAGGGCTGGGAGCAGCTTCCTGCTCTCACTAATCCCTAGACCACTTCCTTTTCCCCTGGTTTTTCAGCTTTTCCAACGCCATTGTGTGCAGGTTGCCCTGCATTAAATTTCCTCTTTGAATAGCTGGCAAGGGCTCAGTTTGTTTGATTGGCCCTTGACTGATCCTTTGTGTGTGAAATGTGGCTCCACCGTGTACAAGTTTGGACGAGCTGCTTTACCTGCAGAGCCTCTTTGTCCACCCACACAACTGGGGTTTTAGAATTGGAGATGATACACACGCACCATATACATGTAAAAAATATATATGTATACATATGATAACAGAGAGGGCTTTGCATGCCGTAGGTGTGAAATGAGTGATAAGTCTTGTTTTTATGGGGCAAGTCATTAGGAAGAGAGGAAAGACTTCTCAGGGACAGAACAGGGTCTTTCTAGTTTCCAACTCCTAGCAGGGTGCCACGCACTTGATGAACTTAATACAGCTGCTGAGTCTCCCAGCATCATTCCAATCATTCCAGGATCCCTCAAGGAGGCGTTAAAGAGAGTTTGCTGGATTTTCTAGTGCAATTCTATCAATACTTTCACACTGGAAGTCCATTTTAAATGCTAATTTGCCATGAAGTTAACAGATAAAAAAATACCATGGGAACCTTTGGGAAGGTACTTGTTACAGTATCATCATCAGTTTTCTCTACTTCCTCCTCCTTCTTTGTCTTCTGCTTCCTCCTCCTCCTCTTCCCCTCCTCCTCCTTCTTTTTCTCCTCCTCTTCATCGTTCTCCTCCTCCTCCTCCTGCCTGCTCCCCCTCCTCCTTCTCTTTCTTCTTCTTCATCATCACCATCCCTGTTTCTTCTCCTTCCCCAAAGCAGTTGTTCGGCGCCCGAGCCTCTAACAGTTCCCGGTGATCGCGGCTGCCCCTTGGGCGCACGTGCACTGCCCCCTGCACCAGAACCCCCGGAGGAGTGGCCAGATGCTCCTTGCTTTGGGGTGGGGAATGGAAAGGTGTCAGAGTCCCGGCTGCTACAAGGGTGAAAACGCTGGTGGGCTGGTCGAACGAACATAGGGAAGTCCCTCCATGTGAATATTTATGGATTAGGAATCAAATGCTAAATATTGGCCTCAGCCTCTTAGAATTACAAATGACGTGAATCCCACGGGGAATTGAAATGCCTTTAGGTTGGAACCAGCTCGCACATTTGTTTCCCAAGGCCCAGTCCACTACTCCTTTAAGACCAGCCGCCTGGGAGAGCGTGGGGCGCCCGTGGAAAAGGTGGAGAGCTCGGCTTTTAAGTTGAGGCTACATGTATTCTTCTCATTTTCCTTTCTGTGGCAGCGGGTATGTGTTGCAGGGTGGGCATTCCGATAGGACTGTGAGAGTAAAAACCCAACCCTTCAGTGCGTAGTGTTCGATTGCATGGGGCAGCCCAAAGGCCTAGAGCCTTTGTCAGAAAACCCGGCACCTCGGCCCCCTGCAGACCCAATGAGCGGGCACCTCCCGAGGCGGGGCCTGGGCCTCCGCGTGTGCCGGAGGTTAGAGCTGAGAACCACCGGGGTTGTCTCTCTAAGCGGCGGAGGCTGCCTGTGGGAGAATCCCGACGTTGCAGACGGCACAGAGGCTTCGGAGTGACGTGGGTTGGACCTGCACCTCCGCTCTGCTGATGAACAGCTGCGCACCTTGCAGGAAATCTTCATCTCTACTTCAGCTTCTTCATCTTTGTAACAGACAAAAGTTCCTCTCTGCACTGATTTCCTGTGGTTTCTGTGACACAATCCTATAAACTTGGTAGCTTTAAAAAAAAAACAAACCCAGAAACTTATTCTCTTAGAGCCTGGAGGCCAGAAATCGACAACGCAGTGAGGGTGTCATCAGGTTGCGCTCTCCGTGGAAGCTCTAAAGGAGAAAATGCTCCTTGTCTCTTCCAGTGTCTGGTGGCCTTGGACATTCGTTGGCTTATGGCTGCATCTCTCGCTACTGTCTTTACATAACTTTCTTTTTTGTGTGTCTCTTATTAAGGTTTTTTTTTTTTTTTTTTTTTTTAATTATTTAGAGAGAGGGGAAAGGAGGGAGAGAGGAGAGAAACATCAATGTGTGGTTGCCTCTTACACACGTCCCACTGGGGACCTGACCCACAACCCAGGCATGTGCCCTGACTGGGAATCGAACTGGCGACCTTTTGGTTCATAGGCCGGTGCGTAATCCACTGAGCCACACCAGCCAGGGCTTGTGTGTCTCTTATAAAGACACTTGTCATTGGATTTAAGACTCACCCAAATAATGCAGGGTAAACTCCTCATCTCAGGATTCTTCGTTACATCGGGGAAGACCATTTTTCTAAGTAGGGTCACATGCACAGGGTGCACGGATTAGGGCCCGACAGTATCTTTTGAGGGCTGGCCTTTAGCCCATTAAATATCTAAATGGCTGATGTTGTCTGTCCCTGACACAGTTCTGATTGGCCGGTGTCCATTCCATAAGTTTCCTTAGAACAAGTCTACTCTGTGGAGTTGCTATGGACAAGTGAAATTCTATGCCTGTACCTGTGTGTCTAGGACATGGTAACCGTTCATTAAAGAGCAGCCTTTTAAAAGGCTAGCCTTTTATATTTTTAAATATATTTTATTGATTATGCTATTACAGTTGTCCCATTTTTTTCTCCCCTTAATTCCCCTCTGCCCTGTACCCCGCTCCCACCAGCATTCTCCCCCCTCCTTAGTTCATGTCCATGGGTCATACATATAAGTTCTTTGGCTTCTTCATTTCCCATAGTATTCTCAACCTCCCCCTGTCTATTTTCTACCTACCTTTTATGCTTCTTATTCCCTGTACCTTTCCCCCCATTCTCCCTTCTTCCCCTCCACACTGATAACCCTCCATGGGATCTCCATTTCTATGAATCTGTTCCAGTTCTAGTTGTTTGCTTAGTTCATTTTTGTTTTTGTTTTTTTTTTTTTTTAGGTTCAGTTGTTGATGGTTGTGAGTTTTATTGTCATTTTACTGTTCATATTTTTTTATCTTTTTCTCCTTAGATAAACCCCTTTAACATTTCATGTACTAAGGGCTTGGTGATGATGAATTCCTTTAACTAACCTTTATAAGGTATTTGTTTATACATATTACTCATCGTGTATTATATTCACTATTCATTTGAACAACAGTTTATTGAATACCTCTCTACCATTGGCCAGTCACTAGCCAGGCCCTGAGGACATAAAATATAAAACAGTTTCTTTCTTGGGATGCAGTTGGTTGTGAGGATAGACAATAAAATGTCTTTAGTCCACTGTGATAATCCCCTCAGTGAAGGTCTTCACCAGGAATTAGAGGAACCATAAATGTAGCAAGGAGATAGGAGAAGGCTTCCTAGAAGACATGGCATTCAAGCTAGGTCATGACATTGATTAGAAGTTTATTAAGGAAAAGGAGGACGCGCATGAGCTACCTGAGATACTCCATGCGTTGAGGCATAAGGAACCCTAGCGTTTGGAGGAAAGGTGAGAAGAAATTCAGGATGCTGAAGCCCAAGGCTCGTGCAGGGGAGGGGCAGGAGTGAGAGAGCCGCAGGAGTAGAAAGCCAGATTGCACGTGATGCTCACAAAGGCAGAGGATCATTAACCCCATCTTACTGAGGAGGAAGGAGAAATGAACGCTCCCAGCATCACATACTCGTTAGCTTGAGGCCTTGCATCCAGTTTTCTGCCTCCCTGGCTCCCCACGGGCAAGAGCCCTGTACCCCTCAGTGCCCCTCTTCCATTGACTGCAGCTGATTCTTGGCTTGTCTTCTGTTCCATCTAAACTGGGGGCCCTTTGATTCCAGGGGCCATGCTTTGTGCCTGACACCCAACAGGCATGGAGCAAACCTTTGTTAAATGAGATTTATCTCGGCAGGAGTTCTGGTACCGAGCAGGAGAGCGGGGTGAGGTGCTTTGTGAAGTACTTCCTGACCTCAAGCTCCTAGACTCAGTTTATGTACATAGGAAGGTGAGATTTTCTTTTGGGGTCAAAGTCCATGGATACCACCTGGGGCCTATTGTTACTTATTTCTCTGGGGGCAGGGTGTGTTTCCACATAGAACCCCCTCTCTGTCTGTCACATACGTTTTAGTTTGGTTTATGTGTATTTACATTTGCCGTGTCCATGAGTGCTGCTTTTTTCAATAATTCATAGAAACATCGCACAAAATTAATCCACAAGAATGCGAACTTGACTCTGGCCAAAGCCCTTGCTTGCGAATGTCTTTGTTACTGTCAGCCTATCTGCCGAAGCTCTTTTTGGTGTTTCTTAAGCTCCAAATACTCCTTTAAGAAGAGCCAGATTGAGGAAATCATTAATCTCTGACAGTTGTGTAGATATAATTAAAGATATATGAATTTAAAAATACCTGCTATATCAGATTACTTCCTGAAAGAGCAGGGAGGGGGAGAGAGAGATTTCTATTTAAAATGTCAGATACAGACACATTAGGCTGGGTAGTCAAAGCACTGTATGTCTGTCACTCATGGAAACTGACAATTAGGTCCATAAATAGATTTTACCGGCTTCCACACAAGAACGCACATCCTGCACGTTTCAGCCGCATAAACATGAGGAGCAGAGATGGCAGCTGCTGACTCATGGGGCAGGAGCAGGGGTAGGAGCATCCCATCCTGGCTCTGCCACACGGCGCTCACTGGAATTGTCTCCCGTCTCCTCATCCCCAAGAGTGCGGGTCTGTTTCCCCTTCTGCAGAATGAGGTCGGCAACAGCAGTCTGGACTGTTCCCACTTCCCGGGGTGGTCCGGAGGTCAGAGTGAAACTCCTTGGAAACTGACAAAGACCCTGCATATGGAAGTTGTTGGCTTGTTATTGACTAATGTTACTGTTGTTGCGGATATTGACAGCTGAGGTATTGATATATACACCAGGAAGTGACAGGATAGGTGATCAGAACACATGTTAAGACCAAGAAAGACTTCAGGGAATCAGAGAGATGTGCTTGAGAGTAAAACGGAACCTCTCCTTACCTTTGACAGCGGGAAGTGCAGCCACATGAGTGAGTGAGTGAGTGAGTGAGTGAGTGAGTGCAAGTGAACCTGGGAGGCAGGGGCGTGGGGTCTGGAGGCCTGTCCTCAAGGTCTAGGCTCCATGCTCAGGGGTCCTCGCTCTTGAGGGGTTCGACTTCATGCAAGGCCCATGATGACCTCTCTGACCCTCAGTCTACCTCTCCCCAGCACAGGGCACGTGATTCCATAACGACCCTCTCCACCAGACTGATGTGAAATCAGATCAGATCACAGATATACATTGGAAGTTGTCCTGCCGATATGAAGTTCATGATTGAAAATATGATCATGACCAGATCTGGAAGGGGTCATAAGCAGGTCGGGCTTCCATTCTCTAGGCTGTCATTCATGTGTTCATTGGACTCATTCAGTAATCCTGTGTTTAATTTATTTAACATGCTTCTGGTTATTATTTGTGTACGATCGATAGCACACGAGTTCCACAAAGGCAGGACTTTTTATTATGTTTTGTTCACTGAAGTGCCTGAAGTGTCTGGGAGAGTTCCCAGGCCCTAGTAAGTGAACAACAGATGTTAGTGAATTAAGTCTCTTACATGTTAGGCGTTATGGTGAGAACAGGTGCTGGGGTACAAAAAGGAAGAGGAGACCCGTTTTCTTCCAAGAGTTTACAGTTTGGTGCTCCCCAGGCAGGCTCGTGAGGGTGGGGGGGCTCTCAGGGAGCCCCTGTCCACAACATCTGCAGTCACCTCTTGTGGTGCTGGGCGAGGAGAGTGGGATGGGAATGGGGCACACCTCCACTTCAACCCAGACTCTGCCTTGAGAGGCTCACCACTTGGAGTCCCATTCTCTTCTTTTGAAAACCATTGTGAAGATTCAGTGCACTAACAAGTGTAATGAAAATTATTGGCACAACAGCTGGCTCTCAGTGAATGACGGGCCGGTCCACCACTATTCTTTGGCTTCCCTCTCCAACCCTAAAGGAAACGCAGCTTTTCCATGTACCTTGCCTTTGATGCATAATTTTCTCTCAGTTCCTCATAGTGCTCAAGAGGTCTAGCACCTGGCCGTTGCTACTCCTCTGGCTGCTACCACTGCTGCGGCCACGGGGGGCACCATTGCTCCATGTCGCTACCTGTCCTCAGTTACTACTCTTACTGGTCTCCCACCACTGGTGCCGTTACCACCTACCTTCACTGCTATGACCAGCTGCTGTTAATGAGCACGTACCTGTCTAGGTTTTGCCCAAAGCATCTCATCTACATCATTTCACATAATCTTCACAACTCCGTGACAAAGTTGTGTCCTTGTATTCTATAGTTGATGCAATTTAAGACTCCAAGGGGTTCATTTAATTTTCCCCAAGTCGTACTGCTCTTAAGAGATGGATGCCAGTGAGAGACACTCCTAGTTGATAGTTTTTTTCAGGGAAAAGAAGGCCTCACACCACCTGATGCATGCCTCACACACGTGTGGAGCTCTTGAAGCACTTACCGCCTGCCTGGGGACACCATGCTCAAGTCCACTCGTCTGGGATACCTGGAAGGTGGGCCTGCCCTGGTACTCTTGGAGCCTGGGACTTGTATTTCCAGAATCTGAGAGCAGTCCCCAGAGACCTTCCCTCTCAGACTCTGGCTGGGTGCAGAGGTGAGGATGGCGTGCTCCTGCCCATTGTACCCAGAGGAAGCAGCTCGGCTCGAGGATGCTCTTGATCACCTTTCACATGACGGTTCAGTACCTTACAGAGGAGAGCAGGAGCTCCGATGGTCAGACTGATGCAAATGAGTCTCTTAGAGATGCAAATGACTTTCCTAGCAGAGCTCTGGGTAATTGCTGAAAGGAAGTGTGACTAAAACCACTGACTACTAAAAAAAGGGAGGAAAGATTCCTTTGGGGACTTGCCAGCTAATTAGCAATGCCAGTCCTGCAAATGGGGGCAAGCCTGTGGGTTTGGTGCTCAGTCTTTGTCCGGATCTGGGGAGAAGCATCCAGGGCAAGAGCAAAGACCCTGGGCCCCGAGGTTCCCCATCGCATGGCACCCAGTGATGCTCAGACCTTTCTTTCTAAGGCTAACAAAACTTGCCCTGGACTGTTTTGCCTAATGACTGTATCTGATGTGATTTCAGTCCAACAGGCCTGGTTCACATGCGGCCCTTGTCACGTAGAGCTGCCCGGTGCAGGTGCTGGTTAGATGAATGATGGTGAATAAGGAATAAATGAGACCACCGATGTCCCTGTCGTTCATGCCTAAGAGCAACAGTAACATGTTCGCACACTTTTCAAAACAGAGCAGTATTTTTAATCTTCACTTACGTGATTTAATCTGTAGAATAACCCGTGAGGTGAGTGGTGTTATTATCATTTTACCGGTAAGAGAGTTGGAGTTTAGGGAGGTGGGAGTGACTGGCCCAAGGTCACCCTGCTGGCATGTAGCATGCCTGCTGCCTCATTCACTGGTCACCAAGCATGCATGGAGCACTTGCTGTGTGCCCACTGAGCTGAGTGACGCCTTTCTTATTTTCTCCTGTTTTTTTTTTATTTTATAGCTTCCTGTGGGGAGCAGGCCTGACTCTTGCTGAACCGACACTTAAATGAGCCATTTTAGGTGCTTGGGATTCACCATCAGAGACATGGATCACTAAGTCCCTTCACCTAGCTTACAGCCAGTGGGAACAGAGAGCAAACAACATATTTGTTAAATAAGTAAATCACTGAGAACATTAGAAGGTGATCCCAGATATTTAAAAAGACTATATGCCTTAGGGACTTCTGAAAAACCTCTTTAGCCTCTGTCATCTCTTGTTACAAAAGTATTAGTTACCGAGTGTGTCTCTAGCCACACTTTGAGGACATCTAGGCCAGATAACGAGGGGATGCAGTTGAAGGTGTAAAGCATTGCCTTCAGGCTGACCGCGTTTCCTGCGCAGGCTGGGGTGGCATTGTGGACCCTGGCAAGCTGCCGGGGCACCAGAGTTTGCCAGCGTGTGTGACCAGATGAGCAGGGCAGGTGTAGCGATCATCAACACAGCCAACAGTTACTGAGGGCGTACTGTGTACCCGGCGCTGATTCAGTCCATTATACGTAGTAACTCATTTAACCCTCGTAGCAGCCCTGTTTGACAGCTATTGTCATGAGCCCCATGTCATGGAGGGGACACTGACGCTGTAGCACAGATTGCCTGATAACTTGCCCAAGGTCACACAGCAGAAGGCGGCAGAGCTGGAGTGTGAACCCAGGCTGACTGCGTCTCCAATTAGCTGCTTGAGCCGTGCTGCAGGCTAGAGACCAGCTCCTGCTGACCAACGGAGTCGGCCTAGCGTGGATGAAAGCTGCCCAAGTCCTGCTGCTGTGGGCCGAGGAGGGATGGGGGAAGGTCTACGGTGAAATCACTCTGAACGTGAGAAAGCTGAGAGCACTGGATGCCTCAAACCTGCATTTTGACCTTGAATAATTCCCCTGAGTCCTCTGCACCTCAGTTTCCTTATCTGTGCCAAGGTGGCTGGGATTGAGTTTTCTGTGCTGTGTAGTCCCTGGATCTATGAGGATTATGTCATTTCATTGACTCTTAACAGTCAGTCACATTCTTAGTGCTTAAGGTCTCGGGCTGTGAATTCAAAGTGATTTAAGCTTAAATTGTGGCCTGCTTGGGTGGAGGGGTTTGAGGGCGATGTGGTTTTGAATAGTAGCTAAAGCTGTGCAAGCTGAGCCTCAGTTTCTTCATCTGTTGAGCGGATATGCCAAAAGAATTCCCTTCATAATAAGAGGATTATTACGAAGATTGAATTACATCATGTGCCCTGGCTGGGTGGTTCAGTTGGTTGGATCATCATGCCACGCATCAAAAATGTTGCAGATTCGATTCCCAGTCAGGACAGGTACCTAAGTTGTAGGTTCAATCCCCGGTCAGGGGATTGCGAGAGGTAACTGATGGGTGTTTCTCTTTCGCAGAGACAGATTTCTCTGTCTCTCTCCCCCTCTCCGTTCCCCTCTCTGTAAAGTCATAAACTTATCCTCGGCTGAGGATTAAAAAAGACATTAACTCACGTATGCGATATGGCAGCTGTACTGCCTGACATGGGGTGTTAACACCCAGGGTCATGGTGGCTGTATCTAAGTATAATATGGGGACTCTGTGCCTCACCCACCCCAATGTACAATCGCCTTGAAGGAAGGCGGGGACTGTGTCATCATCTCTGTCTCTGGCCACCGAGCACAGAACCTAGCATGGAGGTGGCCTAGGGCTGCACTGATGGGTGAAGAAATGAGGCCTCCACAGCTGGGTCTGTCCTGGTGGCCAGCGAGGCTGCTCCTGGCCGGGTTCTCTGTGCCCCCGGGGCTCATCGCTGAACATGTTGCAGAGTTCTGACGTCTTTCAGGATGCCCTCAGTCCTGAACCAACAATCAGGACCAAACTTTGAGGTTTACAAACTTGGGCCTTTATTTCTTTAAATGCCCTCCATCACTCCTCTCTTCCTTGGTATTTTAGCAAACAAGAAATGGAGGACAATGTTTAAAGAAAAAAAAAAAATCTGGAAAGCTGTGAAGTCCCTCTAAGAGAGTGCTTGATGGCCTGGCCTGCTTTTAATCATTCAGTTCCCACAGCAGGGCCGCAGAAGCCCGGGGATTATTGGCAGCGGTTGGCAGAGGAAAGAGTCCCTCTCAACACTGGTGAGAGTTCTTTTCATCACGTCTTGCACACTAGTTTCATTGTGACCCAAGTGAATTGCAAATCACATCCCTTCACATGTGTGACCTTTACTCTGCGTGTTTTGCAGTTTCTCACTGTTACTCTGCTCGCCAGGAACCAACAGGGCCTGAAACCATCTGGAACCTTCCCTGCCCTGTCATCCTTCAGGTCTTTGTACCTGCTGTTCGCTTAGCCTGTGACACCTCTCTCTCTCTCTCTCTCTCTCTCTCTCTCTCTCTCTCTCTCGGCCAGCTCCTGCTTGCTGGTTAAGACTTAGTTCAGCTACTCCTCATTCTGGGGTCAGATACCCTGACAGCCTAGCTCCAGTTTGAATCAGGAACCTTCCTCTCTCCTCTTTTGGAATCTTCTGCTTCCCTCCCTACGGGCTTCACTTGACTGTGTTTCAGCTACCTCTTTACTGGTCTTCCTTCCGTCTGAACCGAGTCTCCTGAGGATCAGCGCTGGCTCTGCGTTCATTATCTCCCCAGCCGGGGCTTAACATATTGTGTTGGAGGAATGGTCCATGAACCCATAGAGGTCAAACAGGGTCCTGGACACAAAGAACACCTCCTCGGAGAAGACGGGAACCAAAGGACAGAAGGTCGGCAGGGGCAGTTTTGACTTTAGCTTCTGTTATACAGCAGCTAAACGTGTAACATCATCCAGATGTGAATTATCCGTGTAGCGTTGCTCTCCAAGGTGTTTAATCAAAACCATCTCATTAATCCTTGCGAAAACCTTCCAAGGGAGCAAGAAAGCAGAAAAAAATCATTTTTTTAAGCATGAAAAAAATGAGACATCAAAGGTGCTGAACCTGCACATTCAGAGGTTGATACAATTACCTCCTGGCTCTTGGGGGAGGAGGTACGGAATTCGCCGTCCTCACCGAGCCCGGCCTCCCATTCTCTCCCTGACACCATCCTGACACGTCTCCCCCGCCCCCAGCCACCTCCCACCTTCCCACTGCCATCTATTTATGACTTGCTGTGTCACATCCAGGCTTCCAGACGATTTTAGAAGTAGAGACTGAGCAAATCCATTTGAACAACTTAACCAGATTCAAAAGGATTTGGATCATTTGCGTAATTGGGCTAGCAGATGGTGAATGCAGTTCAAAGTACAAAAATGTAGAATAATTGCAAGGGGAGAAAGTAACACAGTTTACGGATGTGGAAAGTGACTCGGGAGAAAGGCTCATCGAAGTCGTTACCTCGATGCGTTAGAAGAGAAGTCACACAGCATGGCCCTGGGTCACAGGGGCAGAGTGCCCGAAGGACCCTGGTGACTCCCTGCCCGGTGAGGGGACAGGTGAGAGGTTCTGTCTGTCTTCTAGACATAAGAAAGGAAGTAGGTGGCGTAGAGAAGAGTCTGGGGAGCACGATGATTGTTCAGACAGAAAATCAGGCTTGATCCCTTTATCACCTTCACATTTCCCCTGCTCCCTTCTGACCTTGGCCTCTTGGCAAGAGGCAAGAATCTAGTTCTCCCTGAGCCTCAGTTTCCCCTGCTGTAACATTAGCGGACCTATGCCTCCTTCCTTGCTACTTTGAAGAATGTATGAGGTCACGGATGTGAGAAATACATGCATCTTGTTCTGGAAACTCAAGAAATTCACTCTTATGAATATTAATTTTATATTCCCAATGCTTAAAAAGAATCCAGTGCTTTCAATGAATGAGGATCGGAAATGTGTTGTTTACTGGTGTTACAGTCTGAATAATGACACCTCCATCCGCCCCCACCCCACCGAAATCCATGTCCTAATCCCAGGTGCTGTGAATTTTACCTCACCTGGGACTTCGCAGATATGGTTAAATTGTGTCCCGAGGTAGGGGGATTATCCTGGATTATCCAGGTGGGGTCCAAATGCAGTGTCCTTTTAAGTGTGAAGCGGAGGTAGATTCGATATGGAAGAGGAAGGCCATGTGACCACCAGGGCAGAGGTCGGAGGGATGTAGTCACGGAGCCGAGGGGGGCCAGCAGCCAGGAGCAGCTGGACGAGGAGAGAACAGCACTCCCTCCTCGTGCTTCCGAAGGCGCTACAGCCGTACTAATACTCTGCTTTCAGCTGGTGAAGCCGATGTTCAACGTCGCCTTGTAGAACTCTGGGAGAACACGCTTCCTTTGTATCAAGACCAAGTTTGAAGTCAGTCGTTACAAGAGACTAATACAAGTAGGAAGGGAATCTGACCGGTAGAGAGATGACCGGGGTCAAGTGCTGGCTCTGATTCTCCTATCCGCGGAACCCTGGGTCATCGGTCTGTCATCCCCAAAGTGAGATCATAGTCTGTTTCTCATATTGACTGTTGGGAAGAAGTAAAAGAGGAAATGCCTATATCTCATCCACCATAGACGCATAAAAAATGTTTGGGGCTAGGCATAGCTTTACGGTTCGAATCCGCAGTGTTTAGTCAGCACTTAGAATGCCAGAGAAGCTGACGGAGCACAGTTTTGGAGAATGGAGGTAACAGCCCACTGGGAACACCAATGACACCTGGGCCATTTATCTGTAGGAGGCAGGACCTTGGCCACCATAAAAGGGGCTTGAGCCTGGCTCCTGTCCTAGAGACATTTGAGGTGGAAAGAAAGGCAAGTGAGCAGAACCCAAGAGCTGGCCCATGACCTAGAGAGGGGGATACATCGAGTTAAGAACACAGGGTTTTGGGCAGAGAAGTCATCCTGGGGACTCATGATCCCAGGTGATGGCCAGGGAAGGAAACTCAGGTGCAACAGCTGGGCCCAGATACCGGGTTTCAAAGAACAACCGAATGCCAAGCCCTAGATTTGGGAGCTGGTGGTAAAAATCCTGCCTCCCTCAGAATGGGCCCAGGGCCTGCGGTGGGTCCAGTCCAGGAACAGTAGCTGCCAGACTGTTGGAGGGACTGAAGTCTGCTTTGGGAATTAGGGACACCCAGTCACGGAAGTCTCAGCGTGACCAAGGTGCATCCCAGGTGCTTCTGGAGAGGGCAGGGTTTATACCCTTTCAGGAAACAGGCAGCTGAGGAGCCACCACATATCATGAATAAGAAGGCAAATGAGAATCGAGAACTGGCAACATTAGTCAAGGGTTTGAGTCTGAAGGACAAGACAAAATAGTACAAGGAATCGAACGAAGACCAAATTTGGATCTGAAAAGATCAGCGATGTTGGTGTGGCCGAGTGCCAGATGGGTACTAGCAAGTAGTTGTGGCTGAGACCGGGGTCAAAGGCAGGGCCTGCTGGACACTTTGTGTGTGTGTGCGTGTGGTGCTGGCTGGCACAGGAAGGCTCTGATGGGCCTAGGACCTTTGTCCTTGCCAGGTTCTTAAACTGACCAAATGCTACTTTTGTGTAGGTCTCAGAGACTCTTTGTTCTTGAATTGAAAGAGACTGTTGTAATGGGGATGTGAAGTGCAGCATTGGAAATATAGTCACTAATAGTCTAATAACTATGTATGGTGCCACGTGGGTGCTTGAAATATCGGGTGGAATCAATTTGCAGTGGATAGGATGATTTCTAATGCCTACGCTCTCTGCCTGAAACTAATACAAAACAATATGGAATATAAACTGTAATTCAGAGATACATTTAAATTTATTTTATTTTTAATTTTATTTTTATTGTTTATGCCGTTACAGTTAGTTGTTTTTTTTTTTTTTTAAGGAAACACATAAAAAAACAAACAGTATGTTCCAAATTCTGCGTCCATGCTAAGTCAGCATCCCGTTTAACAGCTCTTGTACTCTCTGGCTGCACCGCAAGTCTTTGCCCATCGTTCAAGGAGAGGATGTTCCGAGAGAAAGGGGGAATTCGGAAATAAGAAGTAATTAAACATAATAAACCCCTAGGGAGTAGCCATTAATTTGAATGTGAAATGTGAAATTGCCTTTAAAGCAATAAGGGATAATACGGAGCACTTGTAACAAGCAGCTCAGGAAATAGGACGCTGATAACATGGCACAGGGTAGGGTGAGACATGTAGCGGCTCCCTGATTTTTGTTGAATTAATGATGTTGGTTTCATTTCACTGCTGATTTAAGGTATACATTTCATAAATGGCACATTAAGGCAAATGTATCAAAATTGCACCTAAAGAGATGAATAGCTGGCAAATGGCAGCCCCTTGAACACAGCAATTTTATGTCTTAGGTTTAATGTTTAATCAGGTAGATATTTACAGCAGATTATATTTATTTTAATGCCTTGAAATGCCAGGTCAATAGAAACATCAGAAATCTTACGGAGAGGGGCTTGCGACTATGCGGGGTCGCATTCGGATTTAGCCAGTGGACTGGGAAAGAGGCCGGAATACTCTTTTTAAAACAGGACTTGGTAATTTTATTTAGTAGAACGAAAGAGATGTGTTGCTTGGGCTTCGTAGAATATGTGTAGAGTACATAATAAAATGAGTTAAAACAGTTTCAGTCAAAACCAGGTTCGGCTCAGACCTGACTGACGCAGGAGCCTGCTTCCTCTGCGCTGGTTTGCCGGGGTGGCAGAGTGATGGACCGGCTGCGTGTTCAGCTGTTCTGAGGGGGAAACCATCCATCTGTCTAGGCACCTGTTCATTCATTTGTTCGTTCATTTATTTGCATTGTTTTATTAATCCATCAGAAATGTATAGAGCATCTACTCATGGCGGGGCACCGTTTTGAGTGTTGGGGATTCAATTATTTTTATTTTTTTTTAAAGTAGCATCTTGCATTCTCTTTCATGAACATAAGGGTTAGAGTATTGTATGCTGTAATTTTTTTTTATGGCTAAGGACTTGACAAAATACTTATGATCTAAATGGAAAAGCAGAATGAAAGTCCACATTTTCCATTTTATCTCTGTGTGTATGTGTGTGTTTGGGCAGGAGTAGAGGAATTATTGAAGTGAAATTTGCCAAAGAGTAAATATGGAGCTCTGGCTTTGTAGATTAAGCATATATTTTGTTTCCACTTTTCTACTTATGTTGTTTTCCTCAACAAATGCCCGTGGCTGAGCCAGAAGAGAAAAGGAAAGGAGTAGCCATAGATGGCTGCTGGTTAGGCGACTGATGAGCATGGGTGAGAGGAGGGTTTGCAGCAGGGTAGCTGTGTTCCCCAGGAAACTCCGTGTAAAAGAGCGGTTTGTTCAGGTTCTCTGTTCTCCATCCTGGCTCACTCTTGCTTTAAAGCCAAGAGGTCCTCCTCTCTCTCTTGTTTGGCGCATTCTTACCCTCCAGCAAGAGCGATGATTTCCACCATGATTAAGGGATTTCATGCTAGGAAAGGATTATTTTAAAAAATAGCTGCTTTTGGTAATTGATCATGGTGTGTGTGTGTTACGCTAATGATACTGTCTGAAGGATGAAATATCTTTTCTCCATTTTTGCAAAGCAGCCTTCGGTAACCCCCGGTGACCGTGGGTTTTCGTCACTGGCCGTGATCGCTCTGCGCCTCGGAGCTCCTGTTCGAAGCCTGGTGTACTTCCCGCACTGGGAGAACCCAGCCGACGAGCTAGCCCAGGAGAGCGTCCCGAGCTAGTCATGGAATTTGGAAACCATTAGAAAGCTGGGCGATTTCATTATTCATTCACTTGAAATAATCCCGGGACTGCTTTCAGTGACATGGTTCCTTCAGCAAATAAAGATAAGCCAAATCCCTGGGCACTCAAAGAAGGAAAAGATTTTCTAAATTAATTCCAGGCTCAAATAATTCAGCAGTATTTGTAATATTCTGTGCATAAATTGGCAATTTGCTGGAGAGATCAGGAAATGATAAAGGCTTTTTTTCCCCACCCCCATCCTCATTTTAACAACTGCTGAGGCAGCTATTGGGATAAAAGAAATGTTTTATCCTTAATAAATGTCTTATCAGGCAATGCACTGATTAAGGGTGTCCAAACATGGTGCCCCTCCCCCTTCAAAGCAATTATTTTTCATGAGAGAGACTGAAGTGTATGGCTAGCAGAAGATGGTCTTGATATGTTTTGTGACATGAGAAAGTTTTATATAAAAAATAAATACACTAACAATGTTAAGGAATGCAGGAAAAAACCGGCTAACTTACAGGGTTTCTTTTTTTTTTTTTTTTTTTTTTAGCTTAGAGGTGTTTTAGTTGTTTAGCTTTCTGGCGGTTTTGAAAGATCATACGCCCTTTATTGCTGATGACACCACACCTTCTGTCCTAACCTCAGAGCATCTACCATCTCTTTCTCCTTCTTGTGCCCAAGGCCGTTTATTTGATTTAGATTTTACTGGGAAACCTTTGGGAGGGTTGGTGAATCATGTCCCTCTCCCTGTGCATCTGAGCCAACTGCAAACCAGACACAGGAACCAGAGAGAGATAAAAATAATACCCTCATGTTGCTCCCAAAGCTGGGCTGGAATGTGTGGCTTCCTCCTGCTTGCCCTCCAGGTTTGTAGCCAGAGACCTACTTGAGTCACTATGAGATCTGCAGAGTTAACAGTCACCCAGCCAGTCACAAAGATGAGGGCAGTGTCCGTCTCCTGTCTGCTCCGTGCCGCCCCTCCCAACACACACAAGGACAGGCACAGGGCTTCTGCTGGCTGGCCTGACACCTGACACCTGTGTGCTTGCTCCCTTCAGGAAGCAACAGTCAGGGATGCAGAGCTGATGCTCTCTTCCCTGTGTTTGAAAGATAGG
The DNA here is from genome assembly GCA_004027475.1 of Anoura caudifer. NCBI lineage: Eukaryota > Metazoa > Chordata > Mammalia > Chiroptera > Phyllostomidae > Anoura > Anoura caudifer. Next base: position 28,998 of record PVKU01009069.1, on the reverse strand, counting down.
GAGGGTCTCCACTGTATGGGCTGCCAAGCATCTTTCTTCCTTCAGGCTTGGTCTTTCCATCCATCTTTCTGCCTGGCCCTAGGCTGCCTGAAATCACCGCCCAAAACACGGAACTGGCCCTGCTGTTCTCCTGCTTTCTAGTCTTTCAGGTTAGCGTGGTTTCGAGCTCCTTCCTGGTGTGTTTACTGTTTGCTCTCCCTGGTTATAACTGTGTTATAGCTGTGCTCCAGCCATACCCAGCTATGGGCTCGTAGGGCCTTCAGCTGAGTCTGCCCTCTTAGCCTTGAACCTTTGCCTCTAAACCCACCCCCATTCTCCTGGGTTGGGTGCCCTTCTCAGTGACCAAAGCATCTGTGTTCACTTTACATCCTTGGTATTACTTATCACAGCGTATTTTCATCACTAGTATATTTGTCCATCTCTCCAGCCAGACTTGTGAAACCTCATATTTGGTTCATAGTAGCTACTCATTAAATTTTAGGGGGTACATACATGAATGAAAAAAGTACAGCAACAAACCTTCCATTGAATCCAAATGAAAGAAGGTTGTCAGACTGATTTTTTTCTTTTGTTTTTGCTTTTTTATAGAAATAAATATTTCTTAATGCAGTTCTTCACTGTTTTAAAGATATTCTTAAATTAGGCATGAGGTTTATTATATTCATCGATGCAATCACATAGAACTAGAGCCCTCACCTCATCCAGGGTCCTTCACAGCAAGGTACATGACTTCTGAATCCGGTCCTTAGGTTGTGAGGACTTGTTTTACTTAGCTGAAATTTCATCCACCTCACTACAGAATCAAATAAGAGAATATGGGCTGTGAGCCAGGTTAACACGGAGAATTAGTCAGCGATGGATAAAAGTTTTTTTTTTTTTTTTTTTAAGTATAAAGGGAGGACAAATGAATATATCTTTACATTGGATATAAATAGGATTTCCCCCTATTATTAAATCTACTCTTTTAAGTTATAGAGAAATCTTCTTTGAAGTCTTTGAGTCACTGACACCGGGGTAACAATGACTGTGATTTGTCCTTAAGGACTTAAAGGAAAAAGGAAGACACCTCAGGGTGCGTTTCGCTTTCATCTTGCTGGGTGACTCTATGCATGCATTCTCAGGCCTCTGAGGAGAAGGCCTCCCTGCAGAAGGTATGCTGGGGGGCTGGCTCCTTATGACTAGGTCCTTGCCTATTATCCCCCCGCACCAGCTCCCCTGGGCCCCTCCCCAGTCCTCCGATAACACAGAAGGCCAACATTTTCTGCTTCCAAAATCATTGTGTCCAAAGGAAGAAAGAAGATTGCTCTTAGCAGGTTTTGTTTGGAAGAAAAGGGTTGAAGGGACCAGCAAGAAAAACAAAACAAAACAAAAAAACCTTCCATTTCAATGAGCACATTGAAAGGGAAGATATTTTTCTTTGCTTTCTGTTGAAACTGAGCTGATAAAAGTCCCCAAACGAGAAAATCAAGGGGGCAGCAGTTATAAGCTTTTCTCTAATGATGTCTCTTTTTGTCTCCTCAAGAGTGTGTTTAAGCTTCTTACTGGCTCTCTCAGTGTTCTCAAGGTTATTGGCTGTGTAAAACGCTAAACCTTTAAATACTTCGTTTACAAAATTATTCTGCTCTAGCAGGCTAGACAGTCTTAAAAGGTTGGTCTCTAAAGGAGCCATCTGGGTATAACATGAAGCTGTGTTCATCCTTGAAAAATATTCCATAAATCTCAGTGTTTCAACAGGTTCTAAGGACACTTGTGATTAACAGTGATACCAAGGCAGTGTAAAAATGACCGGGTTTTCAGAGATGCCCTGTACGTGGGCAATGCCAAAGTCGTTCTTTTCCTTCTTGCAGCAAAGCCTTTTAGTTCAAAAAAATATTTTATGTTTGCACAGATAGTTGCCTACTTTATTGATTGATTGATTTTAGGGGTTGGGGGAGAGAACACTGATTTGTTGTTCCACTCATTTTTAATTCTTGTATGTGCCCTGACTGGGGATCCAACCTGCAACATTGGCGTAGTGGAAAAACGTTCTAACCAACCAAGCTACCCGGCCAGGGTGATGGTTGACTTTTTAAACTAGCATAATCAAGGGATAGCCATTCATATTGGTAAGATCTAGTGGCTGTGTGTGTGTCTGTGGGGGGGGGCAGAATGTTATGTGGACAACTAGACAGCTCAGTGTCTTTACTTAAAATAATGTATGTGTTAAAAAAAATAAATTCAGTGATGCCACATTTTGTTTTTCCAACCAATCAATGCTACCCAGCCCCCCAGCCTGGAACCACCACATTCACAACCTATGGATTCTGATGTGGTGAAAAGAACATAAGCTTTGAATTCAGAAAAACCCAAGTTGAAATCCTGGGTGGGTCTAACAATTGCTGTCTGGATGAATTTAGTCAAGTTACTTCACCTCTGGGGTTTCAGACTTCTCATTTGTGAAAGCAAGAATAAAAGTGTTCTCCTTAGAGAGATTACATGAAATTGTGCATATAGAGCAGTTAGTAATTTATTGGGCTAAAAAAGGACTAAATCATGTATTTACCAAAATAATGCATTAATGAAAACCTGTTGGCCGGTGAATGAATCGGAGCTGTGGGCCTGCGATTCTGTAGTGGTAGGCAAGGGCAAATTGTGAAAAGCTGTAGATTCTTACTAGAATGGGAAGAAACGAAAAATCTTAGGTTTGCTGGGGTGAGTCCCTGTTAAATAGACTGGTTTGGAATCTGTGCTAGGCCATAGGAAAATTAATTAATTGATTAATTAATTGTATTTTTTTAAGCCAGGAATTTTTTTTGAAGATTCTATTTATTCACTTTTAGAGAGAAGGGAAGAGAAGGAGAAAGAGGAGAGAAACACCCATGTGTGGTTGCCTCTCACTCGCCCCACACTGGGGACCTGGCCTGCAACCCAGGCATGTGCCCTGACTGGGAATTGAACTGGCGACCCTTTGGTTCCCAGCCCGTGCTCAATCCACTGAGCTACACCAGCCAGGGCAGGAAAATTTAAAAAAAAAAAAAAAAGATAAAGGAAAGAAACCTCTCTAGATTAGCCTTTAAAGGATTAACACAGGTGAAAGGAGAAAGAGAAATATTACAGCTTTTCATATGCTTGCTGTCTCGCCCAGGTTATGACCTCCTTGGGAAGGTACTGCCTTCGTCCTCCATATTTTTATTTCTTAATAGTTATAGCCTGGACGCACAAGATCTTGAGAGATGAGTAACATAAATAATTATACTACCAAACGTAGACAGATTGGTGCACTGTATTCTGCCAACTGAGGTGCAGAACTAACATTTGTCTTCATACAAAACTCCTGCAAACCACATGGTCCATGGCAGTAAATTTGATTTATCTGGGCAAGGGCATGGATCTAATTTCAGCTCTGCCGCTAACTAGTTCAGTGCTCATGGGCAAGCACTTTTATTTCACTGGGCTTTCGCTTCCTCCCTTTAAGTTGAGTCCAGGGCAGCAAAGGTTTGCTGAGTTATTGTGTGCCTGTCCTGATGTCAGGCATGGGGACCTACAGGTAAATAAGACACGGAGGGCCTTGTCTTCCAACATCACGTGTTAAGAGGAGAGATAGAGCTGTACATTCCTAATGGTAACATGACAAATGCAAAAAGAAAATTACTGAAAGGCACACAGAGCAGAGCGTGTTTTGTTCTAGAAAAATGGATGATCAGAACAGCATAATAGAGGAGGAAGTGCCTGGGCAGAAATTTGAATGGATGTAGTAGCTGCCAGAGGCAGAAGGTGGAATTGATGGGGTGGGGTGGTAGAAAGAGGGCATTCTAGGGAGAGGGTTAGCATGGGCAGAGTCCGTACGAGTTACGATGTGTTCAGATCAAGTTATAAGTGGAAGTATTCAGTGCAGAGCTTATTAGAGTAGGGCCATTATTTTATTCACTGATACATCCCCAGCTCAGAGAATACGTCTTAGGACATGATATCCAATGAACAAATCAATGATGGAGTAAATAATTTGCATTTGAAAATGCAAATATGGATGTTTTTCTCTATGTACCTAAGGTTCACATCAAAATTGAAGTATGTTGTTTTTGATTATTTGTCTTACTCTGCCAACAAGATCAGAAGTTCTTGACCAGCAAAACACATGTGGAATGTCTTCAGTAGACCCTTGACAGTTGAATAACTGGTTCAAGTCCGAAGCACTGCACGAAGCCTTCAGGGAAGGTCTGACTTGGCACCGCCCACATCTAGGGCTCGTGAACTTAACATGCCTCCCTTGTCTGAGGGGCAGCAGAAATCAGGTTGGGTAATTCTGAGCATTATCCTGGAAAGTATGGGAGTGGAAGCCAATACAGTATCTCCAAGAGACTCAACTGTGTTTCATAAGGAGGAGGAAAAGAGTTCGGGAAAGATTCACTAGAGATTAAATGACATCCCATGCACTGTGATGAGGGCCTGAGTAAATGCAGATACCCGTGGTTAAAGGAAATCACAGTTCCTACACAACCAGGACAATTGTGGGCGTCGGGGACCTTCCTGCTTCATTATTCGGAGGAATAGCATTATCGGGGAATTGCAAAGATTTAAGCTTCAAAATCAATATGTGCTGAGAATTACACGGTAGGAAAGCCAGAAGCTATAATACTTTGAACACTGTTTTTATAGTCAATTTTGAGAAAGTCCGTGAATTCAAATTCAAGGACACGTTTTCAGCACTGGCACTTGTTAGCTGACAGAGAGAGCCATGCATTTCTTTTCTTTTAGAAGTATTTAATGAGTATTTACTATTTGCCAAGCACTGTTCTAGTTCTGTCATGTGTTCGGTGCTATGGATGCTGCCCTAGAGGAGGGTGCGGTTGTATTAGTTAGGGGACTTCCAGCCCCTGTCTTACAACATGTGCAGTCATTCAAGAAAAATTGGAGTTAAGTTCTTGCTTATGTTACAGTGCTGGGCAGGTGAACCGGTTGGTGGGCATCACTTTTCCATGCCTTCAGGAACACAGACTAAAGGGGGCCCTGCCATCTTCTACAAACAGATTCATGTCCTTTCTGGGGGGGTCTCCACTCTGAACAATGAGAAGAGACACAGGAAAGGGAAGTGTGCACAGCTGGTCTTCAGGGTCCAGGTCTGATCACAGCTTCCACTTGTATTCCACGGGCTAGAACCAGTCCCCAGACCCCAGCTAGCTGCAAAGGAGGCTGGGAAATGCGGTCGGCGGTGGGCCCAGGGCTTTGAGAGCACCCTGCAGTCTCTGATAGCAGTCTACTGCAGAAGTAGATTGGGCTCAGAGTCCACGACAACACAAGAAAGAGGAGAACCATGTAAATGCGTTGGCTACTAGGTAATCGCCCCCTTGCTTTATACTTCCCCATGAATTACAGCATTTTGTCCTCCAAATAATTTCATGCATTATATGGTATTACCTTCCTTTTACAAAAGAAGAACTGGAGGCTTAGGGTGTTTTAAAGTGATTTTTGATGGTGTTTATTTGAAGCCACAGGTTGAAAGAGAAAGGAAGTTTTGAAGCAGTCCTCACATCCCCAATTTACAGGGCAATTAGTATTGTTTTTACTGGTTAAGAGCAGCAATGTACTCCCCTGTCCTTCTGAAGACAGAGTGTCCAGCTAGAGACCACCGGACCTTGATCTAGTCTGTTTTTTACCAAGATTTTGGCAATCTCCACCATAAGACATGGGACAGAGATTCATTGCTGAATCAGTTATTGCCCACCTATATCCATCGTTCTATCACTGGTCCATTCACTTGTTCATTTGTCCATTCTTTCTTTTAGGAAACAGGTCTAATATTTATCTAATATATACTGTGTTCATTGAATGTACCTAGCACTATGTTAGATATTTGGGGTACAAAAACAAAAAGATACGGTGACTCACCTTTGACAGGCTCACTGTCTAGTCAGGGATCAGACACGGAAAAAGATAATTAAAATGTCATTAGGTTTTTAAAAGGGCCTAAGACAGAAAATGCAACTTGTTTAAGAGATGGGAGAGCCAACTCCACCAGTGAGCATCCCAAAAGAGGATGGGGGAGAAAAGGAAAATATAGACTTGGGGAAATGAAGAGTGTTTCCACATTACGGAAGCAGCAGGCAGAATATTCTAGGCAGAGTATGTAGCGAAGGTTAAGGAAAGGAGGAATCTAAAGCTGGACTTTTCTAAAAGCGAAGTAGAAGTTGACTGCGGGGAGCAGCAGACATGATGGGCTAGCTCTAAATGCCTAAGGAAGGCACGCCCTCCGCACCCCTTTCATTTGCCTCCATGATAAGCTGGGCTCCTGTGTGGTCGTCGGGATTGGTCTATACCATTGGCGTGTGGAAGCCACCACCAACACTCCTTTGGTCACATGATAGGCGATGCCATGATCCAGTTGCTCCCCAGAGCCCCGAATGAGGATAGGATCTGATCAAGTAGTGAACTTCAGTGCATCAGAAGCAGCCTGATCCAGCAGGCGAGCCTGACATGCAGAACGGGAGTTCTAGGTAAGAGTCAGAAGCTGGGTGGATGCGAGAACAGAGTAGACAGTGAGCGACAGAGCGGAGCAAAGGGAGGTGGGGAACCGAGGCGTTGGCTTGGAGCATGCTTGACTCTCCCCTCCCCATTCTCCACATTCTTCCTCCCTCCCTCACAACACACTCAGAGAAACAGAAAGAGAGAGGGGGGAGGGATTCTGCTTCTAGGGATTGTGATGGGTGGTGAGAATTAGGTTAGCGTAGTCATTAGGAAAAAACGCAGGGTCGGGCGCAAAAAGGACTGGGAGAAATTACTAGGTAGGTCCATGCATGTTGAGAGCGTGTAGAAGACATGCACCATTAACCACTAATCTTCTATAGATTTTTCTTTTCTAAGTACATCTCAGCAGTTACAGCCATTCACAGTGATTTCAGGGACCACTCATAATTATATCAAGTAAGGAGGCTCTTAAGAATGATTAAAATAAAAATAATAATAATAAACATGCTAAGTACCAATCCATCATGGTTGATCAATCATATTCTTTCCGATTTATTGGGTGGGTAATCAGTGCTGTTAACAGGCGTGATGGCTCTCACGTAAACTAGGGGGACTCAGTGAGGAAGAACCTCATAGCACCCACGTTAGGACACTCTGGCAACTGGTAACAACCCATTTCAACTGCATTCAATAAGTGTTTATTGAGCATCTACTAAGTACATGAATTGTGTGGCCAGAATAACAATGATCAAGGGGTACTGATCTGAAATTGCTCTTCCTGAAATTTTTCCGGTTGCTTTATGATGTTTGGAATTCTACCGGGGTGTCCAACCTTTTGGCATCTCTGGGCCACACTAGAAGAAGAAGAGTTGCCTTGGGCCGTACATTAAATACATTGTGACATGTAATCACACACACAAAAATCTCACGTTTTAAGTAAATTTATGATTTTGTGTTGGGCCGCATTCATCGCCATCCTGGGCCTCAGGTTGGACACCCCTAGAGAATGACAAATGGAAACTGTCTAAAAACATAGCTCTGTTTAATTGTGTTTTGAAATACTTAGTGAGAATTTTGATTCTATTACAAGTGAAAGGGGATTTAAAAGTTGTTTTAAGAACGGTCAGTAGATTATGACCTCCAGTATTTGCTGGTAAATATTAGAATTCTTAATAGTGACTTCAAAAACTGTTAAATAGGCTGGGGGAAAAAACTAATTGTAGAGAAGGGTATCTAAAAATTGTAAAGCATCCAACAAAGGGTTGTATGTATACCCAAGGAATCATGTGTCCATTGCTGCTGTCTTTGTGTGTGTGTTTGCTTTTCCCCCCTCCTCTTATTTTTATTGTTTCCTTGAGAAGGAAGAATAAAGAATTGTGAGGGCCAATAGATACTCTGCGCACCTCCTTTAGAAGTGCAGGGATCTGCTGTCGTCCCCTGATGCGGACCCCCCTGCCCCCAGGAAAGGGTCTCCGTGCTCTCTCCACTCCGGAAGAGTCTTTCCGTCTCTTCATGCCTTTGCTCAGGAAAGTCCTTTGTGACCCCTTTGCTCAGAGTTAGAAGATTAAAGGCATAAGAGAAGCACCTGAAACCGCTTTTGTCATGGAGATGCTGCGAATCCCTGAAGGGCAAAAAAAAAAAAAAAAGAACTAAAGATGGTTTTAAGGCTTAGAAAAAGTTCGGGGTAAGTTGAAGGTTGCTTTGTTTCTAGGACCTTGGAGTTGGGCTTGTAAAATACGCTATACTCCTATCAGTTTCGACCATAAAGTCATAACCATTTACTTGTAATATCTTTTCATCGATAGTACCTAGAAAAAGATGATAAACTAGCTCCCTCCACCCAGAGACGGCATGGTTGTCGCAGCTCAAGCAGGCCCTCCTGTGAGACATTCTCAGACTTTGATGTGAGACTGAGAAGTATAAGAACTAGGGGAATAACCTGACTGGGACTGGAGGCGTTAATAAGCGGTAGCCATGGGGCTCCTGGACACAAGAGCTTTCCTTCAGCTGTATCAGAATGCAAGGGGTTAACACGGTCAGTGGGGCCTAGCTGCAGAAGGCAAGGGTAATGGGTGTCTGAAGCTCTGCAGGTGAGAGGAGCGAGCCCCAGGGTGTCCTTTCCACAGCAGAACCCAGCCGAGAGCTTCTAATAAGGGAAGTAGCCTCTTACTTCTCAGGACAGGACCTGGCAAGGACTAGCTAACCCAGAAGTCTGTATACGTGGGTGGCATTCCCGTTCTAGATAAGGAAAAACACAGCAAAGTGAGTTAGCAGTGAAGTCCTGTATGTGCACTGGTGATGTCCACAGAAGGATGGTCACTCGGTTATTACCTGGATGCCAGACCCACTCTGAGCCCAACAGACATTAGGTCTATGGCAACATGGACAATTCCAGGCCCTGCTTGCTGGTGAGGCAGATGATCTGTTTTCTGCTCTGGGTGATAGACTTTTAAACTTGGTAGACTGGAACATGGATGTTTCACGCAAAGTTCATTATGTCCCAACTAGAGAGGGGCTGGAGAAGGAAGGGGCCAGTTGACAAAGGTCATAAATATATGTGGAAGTGTACTTCTCAGCCTTTATCCCCGCTCTTCTCCCTTCCCCCAGGTATGCTGATTATTTGCACACCCCCTTTTGGCTGTTACACAGCAGAGATTGTGTTGAGTGATGGTTGACAGGAAAAACAAAGCAGTGAAGTTCAACAACGCAGTACACCTTTATTGCGTGACTAATCTGTGCCACGTACTTTGCTAAGTGCTGGGGATACAAAGACGCATAAGAGACTCTGCCAGGTTTCTGCATCCCACCCTTGCTTTTCTTTCTCGGCTTGTCTGCCTTGCTGGTAGATGCATATATAGTGCAGGGGCATGCAGACGTAACTGCTGATCAGTATTTCATGTGCCCAGGTAGGCACAGCTGGGAAAATCTTAGCAAGGAATGCAGGAAGGGGGCAGGTCTACCTCTGTATTAAATAGGGTCCCTTCTAGAACATAGGTGAGTCCCACAGGGAACGGCTCTGATATAATTAACCAAGCCTTGATAGTAAGAGTGGTCCTTGGGGTTTAATCACATAAGCTGAGTCTGCAATAGTAAGCTCAATTTAATGACTACAGTTTTTATTTTCAGAGTAACGTCATGTCCATCCTCCGTTTTCCAAGTCCGCCCTCCTGAGCTCATTCCAACCTATGTTTGTCATTTTTGCCTTTCGTTAGTTGGCCATAAAAATGGAGGTAATATTGTCTAATGGAAGCAAGGGTGGGCATCCAATCAGAACACCTGCATTTGAGTTTTGGTGTCTCCCATCGTTTGAGACTTTGGTCACGCTAACATTTTTCTGAGCCTTAGTTTTTCTCATGTTAATATAATGTAGGACAGCGGTGCTGGCATTTTCGGATTTGTGAGTTTAGTCTCCAGTGTGTGAAACCCGGTTAAGACTTTAGCCGTTTTTCCCCAACTGGCCAGCCTTGCGTAGAGCTCACTGCAGCTGACCCACAAATGTGTGCAGTAAAACCATCATTTAATGTGTGTGTTTCATGAGATTTATTAAGTGTATGATTAATTATTTTACGAAATTTAAATCTGTTCTTTTTAACGTTTAGTCTCCCTAATCAGACGCTCAGCTCCTTAGGGAAGTGCCTTTTCCTTGTGTTAGTTTTGTCCTTCTTCCCTTTCCCACCCCAGGTCTTAGTACAAGGATTTAAGGAATGCTCAGCAAAGAGTAATTTATTGTTTCTCACTTTACCATTGATTGATTAATGTTGGTCATCAGTATGTACGAAGACATTACTTCTAAGCGTGGTGTGGCTGGGGTGGGGGCAGTGCGCCATAGACAAATGAAATCCAAACGTGGGTAACATTTCGGTTCAAAGTAATCAGTGTCACGAGACAAGGAGGGTTCTAGAGAAGGAAGGCCGTTCCCTTTCTCGTCTATGAATTCCCAGTGGAGGGACTGGCTTGAAACAGGGGCTTCTTAGAAGTTTGTTGGTTGAATGGATGGATAAATTAATTAACTGACAAATGACCTGACAGCCAGTAAAAGTCTTGGAAATAGAACGTTTTCACTTTCTCTGAAGAGGAACCTAATGAATTAGTCTGGGTTCTTTCAGGTAGAAATCATCTTTGGGGCAAATAAAAAGAGAAAATGAAGAGGTAGTGCCCTAGGCAGGGGAAAGAACAGGCAAAACTCCCGTTTTCCTGAAATGCTGCCTCTTCTTCAGTTTTCTCACGTTGAAATATAATCCATTCTTCAGGGTTTACCTATAATGCGCCCGCATATCGGCCCAAAGCAGTGTTTTCCTTACACATGATAGGCAGCTTCTGCGGCCAGTCTGGTTTTCTAGTCTAACTCCACCTCTTAGACGCTTTGTCTCTCTAAACAATTGGGATAATCTCCGAGTCTTGAGTTCTTCTTCTGCAAGATGGGAGTGATGATCGGAAACTCATGGGGCTGCCATCGAGATCAAACCCATTGGTGTGCGAGAAAATGCTTCGTAAACCATAAAGTGCTGTTAAACACTAGTTATCTTTTTGGACGATTCTTTTTTCTTAGAGGATTTCTTATAGTCAAGATATTCAAAAAATTATAATTACCGTCTTTGCTTAAGCCGTAGAACATCGGAATAACGTGCTGAGAGAGAGAGAAAATCTGCCACCTTCTTTGCCTAGAGCCCCTGATAGTGGGAAGAAAGGAATTCTTTTAGATGAATGATAAAGGTAATAGGAATCATGTATTTTCCTATCTGGCTTATTGCTTCCGGGCTATTAAAAGAAGTCTTGGAAGTGGTTTGTGTTTAAAACACTGTAAAGCTTCTGTAGGAGAGGAATCGTCTGCACGGTCCCTGCTTCGGCTCGCCCAGGATCTTGGTGTCAGACCCCAGGCTGGGCCGTTCGGGTTATACTCGCATGGAAAACACGCAGTTCCTGCCCTCCCAGAACTGAAATCCAGTGAGCGACAGTCAGTAAGTAGGGTGTCTGCAGTGCCCCCAAAGGGGCCATCTGCCTCTCGCCCCCAAAGACTGGGAGGCTGGAGCACCCACGAGCGGGAAGAGGTGGTGGAACGGAAGCGGCTGAGGAAATTCCAATGCTCACCAGCCACAGTTCCCCCTTGCCACATGCGGCAAGTTTAAATTTTAATGAACCTAAGTTAAATTGAAAAATCATTTCCTGGTTGCGCTCGCCACGTTTCACATGCTCAAAAGCTACATGTGGCCAATGGCTGCCCGATCGGACAGCCCAGAATATTCCCGCCACGGCAGAGAGCTCAGCGGGGCCGCCCCGAGAATCTAGCTGCTGTGCGTCCTCCAGGGGGACCTAAGGGCCTGGCAGGGCCAGTGAGGTCAGCCCCTCAGTCTGACTCCCTCTGCCCTGAGAACAGACTGATGATCCGTCCTGCTCTCAAATATCAACATTTCCCATTCTAGATGAGAGAGCGTTCTTAATTTTCTGCTAGTGAGGAGATAAGATAAACTCTTTAGAGTGACATAAAAGGCCATTTGTGATGTGCTCTTCCCAGGCCATTTGGCTCCGTGTCCCGTGTGGATGCTCTTGCTATCTGGGACTCACTATTTTTCAGCCATGCCTTGTAATTGCGTTCTTCTAGCCCTTTGCCTAGAATGCATCCCCTACCTTTCCCCCCTTCCCTTGTGTCCACGTGCTTTGGGCTTACCTTTTAAGGCCCTGGCAAAGGTCTTCTAAAAGCTGGCCCCTCCCTCCCCCGTGTTCCTGTAGCAATTACTCTAGCACTTTTCTAGACCTGTTGTAATGATCTGATTTACGTGTCTCTTCTCCTACTCCACTGTGAGCTCCTTGAAAGCAAGAACTGGATTTACTCACCTTTGAATGCCTCCTTTCTGATAAAAGTGCCGTGTTGAGTGACTGGATTCCCCCATGAATGAAGAAATTGCTATGCAAATGGATAGGTGAGTGAGTGAGTGAGTGAGTGACAAGACAAACTAGATTCCCCAGGCCAAATGAGAATTAAAGACCTTTGTGAAAACCTTTTTGGATCCCCAGTCCAATTCTGTATTATTTTTTGTTGTAAAATTCTGGGTCATCTCTTCATGTCCAGAGCCAAGTACCTTTGAACTCAGGATGTTAAGCTAGATACCAGGGCACTGCTCCCAAGTGTGAGTTAATCATCTTAAGAATAATGCAGGTGGGGCGATAAGAAGACATGCTGGCTTCTATTTAGACAGACGTTGCTAACAACCTCTGTGTGTGCTCCTAATAAAGTAGTCATAAATTCTGAGCCATGGACTGCAGCAAGGGGGTGGGGCATTGTGACGAGTCTACATTGTTCTGTGAGTTTCGTGTTAAGTGGATTTAAAATGCAAGCCTTTAAATTCTGCTCGTTGTGGTGAATGCAAAAGATGTGATTCAGATACGAACATGGCGACTGTGTTTTTAAAATTTTGGAGGAAAGGCATAAAAATAGATTTCAGCTTTGCCTCTGCTCTCGTTTAATGAGGGACACTGAGCAAATGATTCGCACCTTTGTGATTTGTAAAGCACGGGTAATAATAACGCATTTACCTGACATGGATGTTGTCATGCTTAATGAGATGGCAGGCCACCATGTGAACCATAAACTGCAGGACGAAGGGAGGTAATGTGTATCAGGTACCTCCTATGGGCCAAGATATGGGACCTTTCTCCTAAACTGCCCCATTTTGGTGGCTGGTGGTGTGAGCCTGACATTTATGATACTTGACAGCTCTCCACGTTTATGAATCAGCTCCCCAGCTCCCTGCCTCCCCACTCACATTTACGTATGTAGTTTCTCTTTCTTTTTTTAGTCTATGGAGGAGGCCTTGCCACTCACCTGACAGCAGCGGGTTTAAAATAAGTTTGTTAGGAACAGGAGCGCAGACTGGAAGCTGCATTGCCAAGATGGGCGAATCCTTTCTGAGTGGGCAGAGCTTCTGGAGAAAAGCAGACAAAAGGCCGTGTCTAGAAGGAGAAACATAGCTCAGAGTGGGATCCCATCTCTGAGCATTGGCACTCGGTGCTGCTTTTAGTCTCAGGAGTGGGTTCCAATGTCTCTCTGTTTTTTTTTTTTTTTTTTTTTTTTTTTTTCAGCTCAGCTCTCTTTGGAAAATAGGTCCCCTTTCTCAAGACAGCCCACACAAGTCTCATGTCCAGTATCGTGCAATTAAAACCTTCAGGGAGACAAAAGACAGCAACCGAGATGCCTCAAAAGCCTCCACTCCCCGCTGAACATTCCCTGCTGGACGTGGTCATGCTAATGACAGTCCCTTTCTGAAAAATGTATGTGGCTTCTGCTGTCTTTGCAATGAAACGACACCACTGGCCTGTCAAATTAGCTCCCACTGCTTCTGGTAGAGCGGCTGACAGTGGAGCTGAGGACTAAAAAAATCCCCGTTCTCCCTGAATGCCAAGCCTTTTGAAATGTCCCTGATTTCATGGCGCCTAATAAATGTCAGCTCACACGTTGCTCCTCAGATGGGCGCCATCTGGTGTATTGGAAAGAGATTTCAATTGGGAATGGCGGAGAAACTGCCGTTTACGAGCTGGTTGACGTCTGGGTCCCAGTTTCCTTCCTGAAGCAGGGAGAGTGTGTGTAGATAATCTCTAAGGTACATTCAGTCTGTGAGAACTTGACCTATATATTAAGAATGTAAGTATCATGGGGAGGGGGGGCATCTGTTTTGTTCACTGTTGTATCTCCATCGCCTCACACTACACTCGGCAGGTAGCAAGTGCGTAGTGAATAATTGTTGAATAAATGCCTGAATGAACGAACGAACGAACGGAGTAATGTCAATAAAACTAATGAAGAAATCGTCACCTTATATTACTGTCTTTTATGCCTACCTTGAAGGGGTTTCTGCAAAACACACACACACACACACACACACACACACACACACCCCGTGGCAGGTAATATACTGCCTTTGAAAGCTGTCAGTTGTGGTGGTGTGGGGGTTATTGTAAATTTGTAGCTCTTAGGCTCATTAGACTCCTAAACAATTAGTCTCAGTATCGGTCTGGCATGTTATATAAACACCTGGGATACAGACCAGTGCATGAATTACATGTCCTGATGGATGATGGTGGTGACAGTGGCCAGCACAGGAGTTGACAGAACTCCGGATCCAGAGGCTTCCCCCAGACCTCAGGTTTCAGCTGGTGAGCGCTGAAATCTGCCAGGGTTAGCTTAAAAGAAATAGACGCCACAGGCCCACACAGGCGGCGTGCTGGGCCAGTGAGTGAGAAACTCAGAAAAAGCTGCAAAAGAACAGGGGCTTGGCATCTGATGTCACCGCGTGGGCTGAGGAGTCAGGAAAATGCTTCGCTTCCTGGGTTGCCTACAGGAGAGTCTTCATCCTGAAAGTGCTGATTTGCCTGCATTTTCCCCAAATAGAGTTCATTCGGTAAGGTGGGTGATGTGGACTAGTAGAGAGAATAGGAGTTTTAGGCTTAGGGCAAAGTGAGTACCCCTGAAAGACTTACGTCTCTGAGACTCGTTTTTCCATCTTTAATCCATGGGTGATGGTTGTGTTGGACTCGCAGTGTTATTATGGGGCTGTATCGGGTGCTATGTACAAAGGACCTGGCTCTGTGTCTGGCACGCAGCAGGCAATCAGCAAATACTGTTTTGTTTTTGCTTTCTCGTTTTCAGTCGTACATTAAATGTTCCCTGAGCACCCGGAGTTCGGTAGGCACTGTGCTTGAAATGGAGGATAAAGGTGTGACCAAGACCATCTCTTTCCTCCTGGAGCCCAGAGCTGAGAGGAAGGCGCAGACAAACAGGGGTAAAGAAAACAGTAAATGACAGCACAGTATGGTTTTTTTTTTTTTTTTTTTTTTTTTTTTTAAGATCTGTATTAGAAATACGGAAGCACGAGCGACGGGTGTCCAGAAGAAGAAATGCCCAACTCTGTGTTGCAGAGTCAGGGAACGCATCCATTGTACTCTAGCTCAATTATTTTGAAGATGCCCATACTGACCCCAATTAAGGGAAATAAAATGACCTCTAATATTTGTATGTTGTTGGGTGGGCTTTCTTTTTAAAAGTTTTAATTCTACATTTGAGTTGTAGCTATCAGGAACTCTTGATCGATGATCAACTGAAACTAGAAACAAGGTCTCGCCTGTGTCAGTTGCGTGCACCAAGCGATGGTGATATTGGGTTGGCTGAATGTCCGCATGGTGTTTCCATGAAAGACACGTTTTTCATTTTCATCAATAACTTTATTGATTTGGGCATTTTGAGCATGTCAGCTATCTCCCACGTGTTGTCTTTGATTGTTCTCGATGTGTTGATTTGATCCCTATCAGCTTCAACTGATCCGCTTGACCACGGAGCATAGTCCAACAAGAAATCCCTAATATGAAATTCGCAAACCACTTTTGACGTGTTCACTCACAGCACCTTCTCCATACACTGACAAATCTGTTTTTTTTTTTTTTTTGCATTTCAGTTGTGTTTTTACCTTTCTTGAAATAATAAAGTGTAATATGCTAAAAATGTTGCTTATACTCTTCCATCTTCAGTATTAAAATTGCTGCATAAAAATTCACCAATTCAGATAGCTTTTCTTAAATGCACACTGATGTGACAGCTGTCATGATACAATCTAACAAAATTGTTTTGAATGAAGTTAAAGACAACTAAGTACTACTAGAGCCGTCTTACAGAAAAAAAAAATGACGTTTCTAGCCAACCGAATAACTAATATTTATGGCAACTAAGAATAGTACTGTTAATTATTAATTCATCTTTAATATATAATAAGCATTTTTCTAAGTCCTCTCCGTCATAATCTCAGTTAATTCTCCACAGATTTCTATAACATACATACACTTTTTTAAATACCGTAACACTTTTATTATACCCATTTACAAAGGGTGAAACTTCGACTTAGGTTAGTAAAGTAACTTCCACCAGATCACCTGTTAATAATTTGCAGAGTTGTGACTTGACCCTAGTTCTGTCTGATTTTAAACCTCATGCTCTGATATGAGAACATCTGAGTCGTAGCTTACACATTTTCAGAGTAGTTTTTAGCTTTCATAAAAAAAGATAATACAGACACTGTCAGAATGAGAGTTAAAGAGCTCACATCGAGGTTGCTAGAGGAATCACCTGTAATCACAAGAAAGATTACTAAGTGCCCATTGAATTCAGAACTGAAACATAGAAGGCTATGCAAAAGTCGCATATTTTCCATGTGTTAGGAAGGAGAAATGTATACTTCAATAAACAAATCTTGATTTTGAGGATCAAATAAGAAAGATGGGAACTGTGTCTAATTCAAATTTGCAGTCTCGGGCAATTTCCCTGCAGGTAATTGGAGAAATGATTTGGGCCATCAAGTCAGGGGCTTCCATTCCAGACAGAGTCCAGTTGAAACACACTCATCTCAAAGGGACGTCCACATGGGAAACAATAGCAGATTCACTCCTCTGACAGTGTCATACAGTGTGTTTACTTCTGCTTGTAAGCAGATACATGATTTGGGGAATATGCACATGGCCATATATTTCTGCAGATGGCCTTCCAAGTGCTGAAAAGTCTCACTTGCAGCCAATAAAACCATCCGGATGTTTTATTGTTGCTGTTAAAATTATGCATATGTTGAGCATTCAGGTAAATGTAAAGAATAATACAACAGGCATTATGATACCTGCTACCCAGTATTGACCAAACTTAAAGTGTTGCCTTATTTGCTTCAGATTTTTTTTCTTTAAGGATTAAAATATCATAGACACCAGTAAAACTTTCTGTGGTGCCTCTGCTTGAGCCTGGTCCATCTTTCCTTCAGTGGAAACCAGTGTTTTAAATTTGGGGCTTAACATTTCTGAGAGAATTTTCAGATAGTATATATTGAAAACGAAATGTACTTTAGGTGATAGGTATTTTAAAACTCGACAAAAATGCGTTCACACTGAACATGGGTTTTACTTTTTGGCTCAACATCATTTTTGAGATGTATCCCTGTTGTTCTATAGCCATCAGTAGCTCTAATGTTTTCGTTTTAACTGCTACTTTGTATTTGGCTAAATGAATATCACAGCGTTTATTTACCTAGTCTTCTGATGATGAGCATTTAGATAGTTTAGCATATGGGACGCTTAACAAAAAAAGCTTTAATAACTGTTCTTTTATCCATCCCTTCGGCCTCATGCGAGAGGATGAGGCAAGGTGGAATATCTAGGACCAGATTGTTGGCTCTTGCTATGTATGCACCTTCAATTTGAGTAGCTATTGTCAAGTTATATTTTAAAGCGCATTTCCCAATGTATATACCCACCCTCAGGGTATGAGAGTTCCCTACACTGCACGCAAAAAGCGATAACTAAATCATTTAGTGCTGCTAGGCTTGTAGTTTTTGCCAGTAGGGTGGGTACAGAAGGATTCCTCATCTCTGCGTTAATTTGCATTTGCCTGAATACTTTGGAGGTTAGCTTATTTTGGTACCTTTATTGGCTGTTCAGGCTTTCTCTTCAAGGTTTTTGTGCTCATATTCTTTGCCCTAGTTTTATCTTGATTGGTTTTCTTTTTCCTATTGATAGGTAGGTCTTTGTGTGTTCTCCATACAAATCTTTTCTTGGTACCTTTGTAAATATTTTGTTGTTTTGCAGACAATGCAGTAAATTCAGTGCAACCCAGATCAAACTCTTAACACGTACGGGTGTGTTTAGAATTTGGCAGAGTGTAAAATTTATATCAGGATGCAGGTGTCCAAGAACAGTGAAGACTGTTTTGAAGGCAAACTAGCGGCGAATATCATACTCCAAAATATGAAGACATCCTGAGCGTGCGCTGTGTGCCAGGCATTGTTGTAGATGCTTCAATCCGTCATACGATGAAAGGTGAGGAGCCTTTCCTTTAATGGGCTTCAGGAACAAGCATTTCTGCTGCCTCCGTTGCAGGTTACCTGGCAGGCGATAGGACTAAGGCTTCTCACCTAACCATTCACTGTTAACTGCAATGTTTACTCCCACCGGCCCACCTCATGCTCACTCGGCCTCAGGGTGTTAGGCTGAGTGCCTGAAGAATGTTGTCTCAGTGCATTGAGAACACATCTTTCCCCACTTTTCCTCACTAGTCCTTCTTTGTTGCTCCCTAGCCTTTACCCAGCTTTATTACTCTTTATAACTTAGTACCACTTGACATTTTCTATTTTGTTTTATTGTGTGTCTCCCTCATTGGAATATAAGCTCTTTATTCACTGACGAATCACCAGGTCTAGAATAGTGCCAGGTATATAATAGATTCTCAGACAGTATTTGTTGAGTGAATGAATGAATGAACCTGTAATGTACTTTAGAGTATTGTGTGCGTGAAATAGTATATTTCAATTCTGCTAAGGCTTATGATCTAAATTTACTTTGCATTTAAAGCACAGAATGGTTTCTTTGTAGTACAGGCTTCTTGATGAGTATAGGCTTTGGATTCAGAAGGAGGTGGGTTTAAATCATTCTCGTTTTATTACCTGTTGGTGGTGTGACCGTTTTCTTAACCTTCCTGAGCCTGTGTCCTCATTTGCGAACGTTGACATAATCTTACCACTCTTGGGTTACAAGGTCTGGCTTGTGTTTTCAAATGCCTGCACTCGTGGTGGCGTTGAGAATCACCTGTGGTGAGGGAGCGCAGGTGGAAACAAGGAGATGCGGGGAAGGTGGGCGTGGCCTGGATCGGAGAGGAGTTGGTGGAGGGATTGAGAAACAGTTAAATTCCGCATAGATTTTAAAGGTAGAGCCTGAAGAATTTACTAGGACTTTGGTGTACGAGAGAGAGAGAGAGAGAGAGAGAGAGAGAGAGAGAGAGAGAGAGAGAGAGAACATGAGCGCAATCGGAATATCCCCAAGGGTTTGGGGCCGAGAAGCTGGGAAGGATGGAGGATGGAGCAGCCCTTTACTGAGTGGGATGCATCGGAGGAAGAAAAGATTGGGAATGTTAGTGTGGACACTCAGTTTGGGGAGTGGAGTAGATGCACAGGTGCGGTTATGGACCGGGGGCTGAATAAAGGAACCTAGAGTTCAGGACAGAGGTATCTGCTGAAGACGGGCATTTGGGAGACTTTGTTATTTAGCCGATTTTGAAAACCATTTGAATGAATGAGAGTTCTGAAGGAAGGAGTTTGGATAGAGAGGAGAGGAATTTCAAGGAATGAGCTATGGGATATCTCAACGTTTCGATGTTGGGGAGATGAGAAAGAACCAGTAAAGGAGACTGAGTAGGAACGGCAGCGAGGGGGGAGAAATCCAGGAGAGAGAGAAGCCGGGAGAAAAACGCGTTTCCAGGAAGGAGAGGGGCCAGTTACGTCCTTTGCTGTTGGCAAGTCAGGTCAGATGAAGGCTAAGAATGGATTAATATTACGTTAAATGTAAATAACTTGGTACATTTTATTTAAGGGAAATGGTGTCATGGAGCTTGACACAGGGAAATTCTGAAAACCCTTCTTAAAAAAATACACAAAAAGAGCAAAGTATTATTTCTTCCATGTTGATGCCTTTAAGATGTTAAAATGATTGTGCTTTTTGAAGAGGGTTGATTTTTAGCTGGACACACTAGAATTAGAATTAGCTATCACTTAGTTGTACTTTTTTTAGGGCCTTCCTTCCTTCCTTCCTTCCTTCCTTCCTTCCTTCCTTCCTTCCTTCCTTCCTCCCTCCCTCCCTTCCTCCCTCCCTCGCATAGAATGAAGGTACTCTAAGAATCAGAGATGGGGTAGCAAAGGGGAGTCCAGAATGGAAGTCCAGTTTTTCTGACTCCAAAGCTAGTTTTTCCACAGTGTCACACTGTCCCACCTGAAGAAGGAGAATGGGGGGGAGGGCGGAAGGCTGTGGGGCACAGCTCACTCCAGCCCTGCCCCCTGGTGGATGGGGACTGGCCTGTTGGCCGAGGGAAGCTGGGAGTGACACTGAAGACCTCTAAGTTCTCAGCTAAGTGGGCTGCCCCCACAGGATCCACTGAAGACGGTTCTGCTTGGTTACTGCAGTTCCCCATAATGCCCCAGGTGTCCTCGCAGCATCTGCCTGCCTCTGCCCGCTGCCTGCTGGGCAGCGTGTCCTGGGACCAGTGTGGCCTCCATCCTCGCTGCTAACAAGGAGGACGATGCCGTCCATGATAGACCGGTTCCTCTTTCTACTTAACGAATGCCCTGCTCTGCTGAGCATACGGACTGGAGACATGGCCCCAGTGCGGTCCCTTGTAGCTCCAAAGGGAAGTGACAGACATGGAATTACAGTGACCGGCTGTCAGTTTCTAAGCCAGCCAGGCAAGTCACCAACACCTGGGGAAGGACTTGGATCGCAGGGTCCCGGCAGGTACTGTAGCTGGGGACAAAAGCTGGGCCGTTACCAAAGCACCTTCTTCTCTCACACCTACTGCTCTAAAGTCTCTATTTGCATCTGTTTTCTTCTTTCTTTTAAAAATGAAATTGACCCGCAAGGTGGTCACTGAATGTGCTTTTGGAAGCCTCCACTGTCCGGGATGATGTTTATTCCCTTGGGACTCTCTGTCCCTTCCCCCTTTTGCTTCTGTAATAAATGACAACCTTGATCCACCCCGAATAGCGAATAGCACTTGCCTTTGGTTTCCTTCGGGCTGACGCAGGAAAGACGTCTCTGCGGCGAAGGGGAGTTATGTGAGGAGCCCTGCCCATGTCAGCTGCTGGAGATTTCCTCCTGCAGGAGCATCCAAAGAGAGGACAGGAGATTTTAGCCTGCTGGCATCGACTCTGAAAGACTCCGCGGAAAAGCCAGGCAGGTCCTTCATGCCCCAGGAGGCATCCAGTGTGGGCAGCTATGCCCAGATTCAGGCGCGCAGCGTGTTACGAGTCATGTTATTAATATTAAAGTATGAACAATCTCAAAAGTGATTTATTTCCTAAAAGAAAAGTTGGACTGGATACAGGTCTTCCTATCATTAACTCTCCTAATACCCGATTTCTTCATTTCTTTTTATTTTAACATTGCCTTTTCAGTTACAATTTACGTTTAGTATTATTTTGTATTGGGTTCAGGTATACAGCATGGTGGTTAGGCAGTCATATCCTTTGCAGAGTGTTCACCAGGTATTTCTGGTACCCACCTGGCACCATAAAGAGTTATCGCTGTATTATTGACTCCATTCCCTATGCTTTGCTTTACCTCCCCCCAAGGTGATTATTCTGTACCTACCAATTTGCATTTCTTAGTCTCTTCACCTCTTCTTCCAGTCCCCCAACCCCCTTCCCTCTGCCAGCCACCAGTCCACTCTCTGTATCTGTGAATCCGTTTCGGTTTTGTTTGTTCCTTTATTTTGTTTTGTAGATTCCACATATAAGTGAAATTATATGGTATTCGTCTTTCTCTGACTGACTTCTTTTTACCGAATATAATACCCTCTGGGTCCATCCATACTGTCACAAATGGTAAGATTTCATTCTTTTTTATGGCTGAGTAATATTCCATTGTGCTTCTTTCATTTCTTAAATGGGGAATAAAGGGAATAGAGTCACAATTAGTGTGCACGAACTTGAGCATAATTACATTTACACCTGTGAAAGTGTGTCGCGAATGTGAGTGTCTTCTCACTCTTGAGCCTATAGGAAAACAAAACGTGCTAACCTGAGCCACCCTGCCTAGATTTGTCACTGCAGACCTTTATTCGCATTCAGCACCCCGGGCATGCCGACCGCTGCATTGGCCGCACTCTGAGCCTGCTCAGCCCAGGTACAGCTGGACTGCGTCACCTGAAGCTCATTGTGCCGAGCCCCTGTTCTCTCGGAGGACGTAGCTCAGCCTGGCTTCCCCCCACTGCCCAATCTCAGCGACCTTCTCTGTGTTTCCACAGCCCCTGTATTTCCCTTTGTCACAACACTGAGGACTTTTACGTTGTTCACTGCACTGAAACTCTTTCAAATAGGACCAGAACGTTCTGTCCCTAGGGGCAGAGTTTGTTCATGTATTTGGAATGAGGAGGGGAGGAGGGGGGAGGGGCGGGGCGGATGGACAGGTACTTAGGTCCCATCCTTAGCTTTTCTGACTCATCTCAGGCACATTTCTTGGCTTCTTGACCTTCTGTTTCTTCAGGCGGAAAAAAAATAGCGACAACAACAACAATAATAATACTCTCCTCACTGAATTGTTACACGGTTTAATGAGAAAACGTTTATAAAGGGCCTACCAGTGCTTCCTTGGAAGGTAATAAATACATCTTAGTACCTAGTCTGTTTCTCCCAAATGAGCAAAGAAAAATAAAAAGAAATTCATGTGAAAGGACTAAGGCAAAAAATTTACAAAACAAACAAAGAATCGGTGTAACTGTCCTTTGTATTAGGGTAGAAAATTGGTGTTCTGTAAATGTGAGGCAGAGGTAATGTTGCAGTGAGATGACGTCTTGGGGCACTTTTGTGACAGGAATGAAAAAGGTGTGTTTTTTGTTTATTCTTCTTTGAGAAAATTCACCCCACATTCTGTCTCTCTGTCTCAAGGCCAAAGTAGGGGGCGACTCTGTTGAAAGCAGATGGAGTATTCTTGTGCTGTCGTCCTCAGAGGTCCGTCTCACCCCTATTAGCGCGGGAGGGAAGGACAATGGAGAGTAGGATTTCCATAAATCGTGGAATTACGCCCATGCGTGCTGGACAGCCTCATTCCAGAGCATCATGGTTTTGTGCAAATAGCGCTAGATTTGCTTTTTAAAAAAGTCTCCTATGACTGATCAGGTGACCTTGAGCATGTTTTGTAACTTTTCTAAACTTCGGTATCCCTGGCTGTACAACAGATGTACTGAGGGTAACATCTGACGTTGTAAGATTGCTGGATGGATCAGGTGTGATGGTGAATAGGAAATCTTTTGTAAAATCTGTACGTCAGTCATAGAGATGGTTGGGTCCCTATTTCAAGCATCACCCCATGCAGCCCTCTTGGGAACTTTTGTCTTGGAGCTCAGATAAAATTGTGTTGTTAAACGTCTACTTTACAGCTCAAAGCACGCAGTCCACGGTTTCTATTTCACCAGATCCTCTGGGCTTTCTAGAAGGATTTTAGCAATGCAGTTGTAGCCCAAAGGGCTCGGAGGACTTTGGAACCATGAAGACCATCTCGTCATAGTTCCAGCTGCACGCTTTCCATGATTTTGGCAGCGTGAAAGCTATCGCCGACAGCCTTCAGTTGGGGCTCGTCCCATTCATTGTGAAGCGTTACTCCCTAGCGTTTATGTGCAGACAGTTATTCTAAAGCCCATGAGGGCTTCCCTCAAGAAGCTCCACGGGGCAGCAATCTGGGCCTAATTCACCCAGGGTCCTTCTCTCAGGGTCACACAAGGCTAGAAGCTGTCAGCAGGGAGGGACATGTTCTCTTCTGGAGCCCGAATTGCTCTTCCAAGCTCACACTGCTGTGGATAAAATTTAGCTCCTGTGGTTGTGGGACTGAGGTTCCAGTGTTCTCGCTGACTGCCATCCAGGGGTTGCACTCACCTCATCAAGTCCCCGCAGTTCCCTGCCACATGACCCCCTCGTGCCCTGGAAGTTTCCTTCTTCAAGGCCAGCAGGAGAATCTCTCTCCAGCCCTCTAAGACAGAGTCTTGGAGAATTTATGCAATCATGGGAGTGGGTGACAATCCCGTCACCTTTGCGGTGTTCTTTTGACTGAGGCAACTCACAGGACCTGCCAACACTCCCAGAGGAGGAAATCATTCAAGGGCATGACTCGCTGTGGGTCACCCCAGGGCAGGCTGGCTCCACGTGGTGGTGGAGCGGGACTTACATAAAGGTATTGAAAGTACCGATTAACCTTCTCTGAACTGGACTAATTTGAAATGAGAGCACTAAAGACAGATTGTGGGTTTTTCATAAAGCCATATTGATTGAATTTAAAGGCTAGCTTTCATTTTGAGATGATCCATCCATATTTTAGTGTTGAAATGCCTTTCTCTTATGAAATGACAGTTATACAGCAGCTCCTTGAATAACATGTTGCTCAACACCATTTTGTTACAGCATCGATGAGATGCTGCGGGAAGTTAACTATTGCTCACATCAGTTAGCCTAGGGTCGACATTGGCTTCATCGTATACCTTCTCACTTAAAGTCTCAGAACCTATGGACCATGTTAAGTGAGGATTTGCTGTAATACATTTTTTTTTAAATATTCTGGATTGGTAAAATACAAAGATAGGAACCCTGCAATGGTCCTTGTGAGTTTATTTATTTGTTGGGAATTCCACTAATCCGTAAGAGTCTACAACTCTGAAACTACTAATTTAGCCTATTAGCTCCTAATTACTGTTTACTGTAGGGCCCCGGACTGTCTTATATCTATGAATGCAATAAAGTAAGGAAAAGTTAACATGATTTACTAGGTGATTTATAGGCCAAGAATATTTTTGTCAGTGCCTTTCCCCAACACACGAAGCTTTACCATCACTGTGCATAATTTCGGGCCAAAGCAGGACAGTCTGATTTGGCTCAGCGAGTCCCTCACTGGTGTCTCTGCTGCCGTCGTCCCGGGAGGGAAACGGGGGCTGAAGCCCCAACATCCTCTGTCTCAGCCAGCGCTGCTGTGGCAGGGCAGCTCTCCCTGTTCTGCCCCCTGCTTCAGCGCCCACCTCTTTCCGGGACACTTGTTTGCTTTGTGTTTTAGTCACTGTGAACACAGAGCGCACTGTGGAACGTGCTAACATGGGATTGTGGGAACAAGAAGGAAGGGGAAGATCTCTTTGCCGAGAGCAGTAAACAAAGGAGATTGCTTAGAAGGGATGATGTTCAAGCAGTGTCTTGCAAAGTGGGTGGGATTCGAAGAGGCAGCTGTAGCGAAGGTGATGTTGCAGGTACACAAAGGCTTTCAAACCAGAGGCACAAACCTGGGGAGTGCGTTTTCTCTCCTCCGTGCCTTTGCACATGCTGCGCCTTCTGCCCTCGGTGCCCTTCCCCAGCCTGCCCCATGGGTGACTGCCGTCACGGACTTTCAAGACGCAGTTGAGAGCTATCAAGACACCCTCCTCTGCATCCCTGAAGCACGGGATGAGGCAGTTGTTTTGGTACTTGTCACATTTCTGTAATTACGACTTTCCCTTGCCAGACTGGGAGCTCCTGGAGGCCAAGGATGATTATTCATGCTTCCATTCCCAATGCCTAGCAGTGTCTGATCCCTGCACCCATGTTTGGGTAAATGAGTAATGAATTAATACATGATTTGGCTCATGCCACCTGAGCGCA
This sequence comes from Anoura caudifer, assembly GCA_004027475.1. NCBI lineage: Eukaryota > Metazoa > Chordata > Mammalia > Chiroptera > Phyllostomidae > Anoura > Anoura caudifer. The sequence goes on along the minus strand of PVKU01009069.1, from coordinate 3,385 downwards.
GGGTATATAAGGAGGCATAACTGGGTATTGGGGGGATTGGTAGATGTGGTCACGTCTTAGAAGAGCTAGAATGTAAATTCAGTAATTTATTCCTCAGATTGTGCCTGAATAAGAAAGTAACGCCATTAGGATATGACTTGGGTGAATAGTTTCAGCAGAGAAGTAAAAAGTGACGACCTGCCTGCACGGTCCGGGCCCTGTGCTTTCACAGACCTGGACCGAAGCTCTGCCAAGTCTCTTCTGCTGTCTCTTCTGTCATCGTGCTCCGCTGACCAGGCTTGTTTGTACTCGGGGCTGTGCTTCTGTGTTTGCAGAGGGTTTCTTCGTACGTTCTTCTGAGTTCCTATCGCTGTCAACTCAACGGCATCTTCGAACCAACAGGGAAATGTCTTTCAGGGTTTGACACGGGGGGGAGAGCCTGGCGTGGCCCGGGCCGTTCTAGCAGGCTGACTCTCCCACGGGCCACATGAGGATGACCCAGCAGCACGAGAGTTCAGAGCAGCATCTTTAGTGCACTTCAGTATTGAATTTAAACACATAGTTTTTGACGTAAATATTCCTACCTTGGAGGAGCCTTAAGAAGCCCCATTAAGATATTATTAGGTCGTTTAAGCATTGTGAAGGCAATAATAGGTATTTCAGGAGAAAATTAAAAGTGATGCTTTCCTTTCTGAAGACTATTTTCCTTTCTTTGGCATTCTTCCAGCGTGGATTGTCTGTGCCAGCCTGAGAACGCTGGTTTTATACCCCGTGAGACAGCAGCAAACCCACCCAAGACCCAAGGGCACAGCTGGGGATGACATGAGAATTTCACCGTAATACCAGGACATGCAGGCCACATGCTGCCCAGTAAATATCTGGCCGGTGAATGGAGGAAACTGACACAGCCTGAACTTCTACTGGAACCTCTGTGAGGAGGACATCAGAAGGGCACTGGCTTTAGAACTGAAAAAATCTAAAAATCTAAGTAGAAACCCCAGCCCTGCCGTGTATCAAGTATTCTGGGTCTCTGGGCAGTTTCCAGCCCTTTCTGATTCCTGGTTTTCTCATATGTAAACATGAGGACAATAAAATACTTTGCAAGGTTATCCCGCAAGGGAATATATAAAAAAGTGCCTTGTGAACTATGAAGTGGTATGTAAATAAAAGGGGTGGTTATAAACATAGTCACTGTATCTTATTATCTTTATATAGGTGTACTTTATTATAGGTACTTTATTATAGGTGTTTCTGAGAATGCTTTTTACACCTTGAGATTGTGCCTAAACCCATGCTGAAAATCTTACCCAGAGCCACACTAAAGATGCATTTTTACAGTAAAATAGAATATTGGAAAATGGCACCTTACAGGGTCGGGCACCGGGCCATTACCTTGGTGAGTGCTGGTGGGATTGGAGGTACGTGGAACTCGATAAACGAGTCACTTTCTTGACCACCTGATACTCTCCAGACATCATGCTGGAGGCCTTCCATATATTTAATTTTTGTAGTGGTCCCAGAGAAGGACATTCACTCGACTTTATAGGTGAGGAATCTGAAAGCCCCAGAGAGGGTAAGTAAACCTCCCAAGGCTACACAGCTAGTGAACTGAAGGAAGAAAAAAAACCTAAACGCACGTATTAGATTTTTAATGATTATTGTTTACCCCCCACCCTCTTTTTTAAGTGGTCGCCTCACTGCCCGCAAACAGCAGTGGGGATATGCAAAATGCTAAAGATGAGTCAAGGGCATCTGTTTCGGAATCAGTTCTGATTTGTTCCTTTCCATCTACCAGTTCGAATCTGACTTCTCTGGTTCTCCATTCAGTCTGGCACTGCCCTTCGGATCCCAGAGGGATCCTGGAGCCCTCTGTGGACATGCTGATCACAGACAAGGGGTGTTTTGCCCTACCTACCCTTTTCACACACAGCTGCTAGTCTGGGCTTGTCCTTGTCCAAAAAGAACTTTCTGAAGCATACTGACATTCCTCTGCACAGGTCTGCATTTGTGCAGAAGGAAGTAGGTAAGAAACCAAGTGTCTGCTTGGGATAGAATAACGGAGGCAATTTCTCACTTTCAGCGATCACTGTGTTTCCATTAGGCGTGGGATGACCTTCTCTCACAAAGGTTATAGAATCATTATTAGACACCGTCAGAGCTGACTAGACACTGGATTAATGGGGATTTGGTAGATTTCTATAAAGAGCACTTGAACGCAAAACTCATGGACCAACACAAAGGCATTTCAAACTTCAGAGACAAGGCGCTCAGAGAGTTCCTGGCTTCGGGAGCTAATGTTGGTGACCATCAGCGTGCACAGGGGCGGCGCTTCTGTTCCCTCCTCTCCCGCCGTCTGAGTGGGGTGTCAAATGTGGGAACGGTTTGTCCCAGCAAGTCGTCGTGGGGGACAAACGCTTTTTGCTTTTACTAAGCTTCTGTTTGCAGATTCTTCCCTGGTTGCCTTCACTCTCCACCTTATCTGGAAAACATTGCTTTTTCCCTACTTTTTTTTTTTTCATCAAGCTAATGCATCCCTCATGGCGTGGGAAGCTGTAAGATCGCAGGTCAGGATCAACCTCCAACTGTAACAGTCTCCATGGCGTAGCTGCACCCTCCCAGGGTGAATCTGAGCTGTGACAGAGCTTGTGATTGTGTCTCAGGATGCCAGTGATGCTCAAGGGATTATTTGGTGCATGGTCTCTCAGTCTGAAAGCCGGCCTCTCCCTCGATGCTGAAATCTAAGGAATCCTCAAGCACTTTTCACCGTGTTTTGTTTGGCTTCTCTGATCTGAAACAGAAGCCAAGCCCTCTTCCTCTTAGGCTGGTTGGCCAACAGCAATGTCAATTTCTGTGCTTTGGATTGGAATTTATCAACTCTTGTGACCACACTGGATGGCTCTTACTACACCGGTGAAGAAAAGTGGGCAGAGAATTTATGACTTGGTGCAGTATAACAGAAAAAATCTACCCCCTCTCTTTCTCTCTCTGGTATACATACACACATATGTATCTTATTTATATATGCGTATATATCATTTCTGGTCATATTTCTCTATAAACTTCCATCATTCATCGTGTGTGTGCTATAGGCAAGCCCTGTGCTAAGGCAGTTACACAGTCTCAGCCTCCGCTAGTTACAGCGTCATGGGGAAAACAGATATACGGAAAGGTAATTGTAGTGCAGAGGGATGCAAGGAATGGTGAGGTGACCAAGGAGAGAGAGAGAGAGAGAGAGAGAGAGAGAGAAGGAGGGGGTGGAGTTTGGGTTATAAGGAATTAGCTGACGTAATTACAGGGTCTGGAAAGTCCCACGATCTGTCATTTGCTAGTTGGAGTCCCAGGAAAGCTGGTGGCAGCGTAGCTCTAATCTGAGACCAAAGGCCTGAGAACCGGGATCACCAATGCT